>SMGU01005288.1:0-14219 GCA_004348175.1 Puccinia novopanici
AAAAAAAACCAGCAGTTCATGAAGTTCTTGGATGAATATGAGGAGAAAAGTGAGAGCTATTACTGATTAAAGGAGAGGCATAGAATAATAAAAGATGTACTAATTTCTGGTTTCATCAAAACTCCAAAATTTTATGTATCTCAATGGCAAGTATAGAAAACTATGGAGATGCACTAGGTGGACTCATTGATAGATTCATATTGTTGGAACTCTTCTTTTCTATTCATTCCTGAATTTAAATTTCTCTTTTCTATTATTCCTTTAATCATCAAAATCAAATAAAACTATCATATTAGACTGCTTCTCAGTAGCAAAATATTAATTATGTGACACAGCCCTGTAGCCAATGAGCCTTGTCTAGTAGTCATAATTAATTCAGTCTAGTCTTACATAGATGTTTCATTGATTGCTTTTTTTTGTTTTATTCATGATTTTATTCATTCTTTTTTTCTCAACCACACTTATAAAAACTTTTACCTAGTCTATTTAAACCTAGCTAGTCACAAGTAACAAGATCATTGGCTCTTCTCATTATTTTTCCATGCCACCTCTTAAGCCACATCCAGTGAAAATTCTCCCAGCTTAATTTTCCCTTACTCTTCTTTCTCTGTGCCACCCTCAAGCTCCAGAGCTTCAAATTCTGTCACATATTCCCCTAATTAAGGCCATCTCCACCGCAAGATGTAAGTTTGGGAGCTATATTTACCTGTTTGAAGACGGAAACATACACATTTCTCCCTGAAATCTGAGGTAAATACACCACAGGGAGACACTATAGCTCCCCAGCATTGCATCAATCCTTCCACCTGGCTTGGAAGGACCATGGCTGCTGTAAGACTGAAAAAATAGGTTTTGAACCCTTTTTGCTGAATTTAGAAAGGGATTAATTGAGGAAGCCTCTTCCTTTTCAAAATATCAGATACAAAAGTCTCAAGGTGTGAAATCTATTCAAGTTATATTCTGTTTCTTTTAGACAAAAAACTGATCACTAGTGGTGTAGATCCTGTATGATTCAACTCATACAGCTTGGAAATCTGGGATTAATGACTCTTCCAGTTTATTTAATTTATTGATTAAATTTTACTTATAAATTTGTTTAATATTTTGATGAACTAATCACTAAATAATATTTAATAAATGGTACTAGTTTACCCCCTCCAGCTCATTTTGAGGAGGGGATGATTGCTTCAATGGGATGATGGAATGATTTTATTAGTCAATCCAGCTGAGAGGAGAGCCTCTTTTATAGAAAAGTTTGAGCTATTTTTTCTGGTGAGAAAGAAAGTGAGGGATTATTGCTGGTGGTAAAAATAAAGTGCTGTGGACATATGCTGTCATGCTGTTAAGGTTGCCTAGTAACCATGTACTCCACTATGATTTCATGCTGTGCCAGTTCCCTAGTAACCATGCATGTCCTCCATTATGATGTCACTAAGGTTGTGCAATGGAATATTCTAGTTATTACATGCACATCATATCCTACCAACACATGTTCTTTGAAGTGCATCTGCTTAACTGCCATCCTGTTAACTTGAATACTCACCAGGGCTGTTTCCTTGGCACTCACATGCAAGTGCTTTCTCGTAACTCAGTCACATACTGAGCTGATACTTGTTATGTGTTGTTTGTAAGTCATGCACAATTTTTCCCTGATTGTTGTTTAACTTGTTCCCAAATTCAGTTTATATCCTCCCCAAGTCAATTACAAATCTTTGGTAACTTGGTTACAACTTGGCTTCATGTCATGTCAAAATCAAATCCAACCCTTTACCAAGATAAAAAAACCCATTGACCATGATTTAATCACAGTACTTTGAGTAACAATCAAGAGGAAAAATAAGGTTGATTATGTAAAGCATTTTGTGGTGCTGTGACACCTGTGTTGCTGAGGGCTGTGATTCTTCCCTGTCACAATAACGTATGGCATTACGTTATGGTGACAAGATGCCAGCTGCAGGCTGAGGGGTTTTGTCTCTGTTGTTTCAGCAAAAGCGAAGGAAAAAAACTCAACACAATAGACTTGAAAGATTTGAATACAGGCTTGGGGGAGATTAGAAGCAGGACTGGGTCATCTTTGGAGGAGGAAAAGGAGATGATTGAATCACAGAAGCTATTTGGTTGGCCTTCCAAGTTTTTGTGTGGGTGGGTGTGGGTGGGTGTTTGAGAGACCGACCGGACACTGACTCACCAAAACCAAATTTTTGTCTTTTTTTTCAGCCTTACCTGCACTTTTATATCATCAATTTCACAGTCAGGTTATTTGAGAGCCAAGCTTAAAAGATGAATAAGTTGATTGAGCCATGTGCAAAGGTTTGGTTTGCTAGCAAATTTTTATTGACATTGGGGAGGGTTGTGTTTGTTTTTTAAGCTTCCTTTATTGCAGTTTTCAGGAGTGATTGAGACTTTTAATGCTGAATGGTGTCTTGTGGATGAATTTTGTCACAGCTCTAACAGACTTGGATTTATAAATTGATGAAGGCTCACTAGCAAGGCTTTCATCCACATTCTCAATGTAATCAAAACATCAAAAAAGAATATAAAAGTCATAAAATAGTTACCAAGATGATATGAGCCATGATCATTTCAATAAAACACATACAGACTTCAGCATGAATCTCATCATGTTACTTATGATCCTAAACAGTATTTTGAGACTTGAAATCTGATTGAAATAGAAATTGGAGGAGGCAAAAATATAGCCTATTGTTTGTCAGGTGGCTTGAAGATCTAAGTTATTCATGAGTAGAGGATGATAACAGCTTGACTTGGGTAACACATCAGGTTGAGGTTTGAGCTTGACATCAACACAAGTTACAAGCAACTTCATCTTGAGTTCAACCTGACTTGTAATGTACAGTGCCTAGAAAAAAGTTTTTGTTGCAACACTTTTCATTCAAAAAGTTCAACCACCACAGATAAAATCACAATTTCTGGTGAATCAATCCAAAAAGAGTTTCAAATAATGATTATGAAGAAAAATTTTGGAAAAAATAAAAAAATAAAATTTGTGAATTTTTTTTTTAATTTTTTGCTGATTTTCAAAAATGTTTAATATGCATTTGAAGCACCTAGAAAACTCAGAGAGTACAGCCTGGAATGTGATAAGAATGATAATAAATGAAAAAAAATTGAACCAAAGTAGCAAGGCAACTTTAGTGACCAGCAAAATAGGGCCAAAATTGAAATTAAAATACATTTTGCACTAAAATCAGATCTAATTCAATTTTCAGGCCTGTTTCTATGGACACTAAATTTGCTTTGCTATTTTGGTTCACAAATTTTTCATTTATTATCATTATTATCACATTCCAGGATGTACTCTCTGAGTTTTCTAGGTGCTTCAAATGCATATTAAACATTTTTGAAAATCAGTAAAAAAATTTTAAAAAAATATATATATTTTTTTTTATTTTTTCCAAAACTTTTTCTTCATAATCATTATTTGAAAACCTTTTTGGATTGATTCACCAGAAATTTTGATTTTAACTGTGGTGGTTGAACTTGTTGAATGAAAAGTGTTGCAACAAAAACTTTTGTCTAGGCACTGTACTTCACACCAACCTCACACAAGTTACGAACAGGTTATTCAAGAAAATGAAGTGAAAGCACTTGCATGCAAGTGCCACGCAAAAAGCCCTGGTGACTGCCATTCAAGATACTGGAGGTCTTCCCATTGTCTCTGATTTCTAAATTTAGCCTTTCTAAAATTATATCCTAAATCTTATTTGGTGGTGGGAACCTGATTATCAGTGATTCTCACAACCAAATAAGGTTTGGTATTTGGAAACACATGATCCAGATTTGGTATTTGTGGTGACAGGAAGACATCCACTATCATGTGAATTTTTATCCTACTTCCATATGACTTGCTCTGGATTTAGTGAGGATCATCCACCTGTACAACATATAAAAATGGAAATTAATAACATGAGAGATTGTGAAAAGAATATTCCTGTCTGTACATGCTAAATGTGAAACCTGTAATAAATTTTTAGAATAAGAGAAAAAAATCTTAAAATTAAAAAATTTAAGTTTTTCTACCAGTTATGCCACACCAGCACACACACACACCTCTAGGTATGACTGAGTCATAAAGACTGGGTAATACCTAGCAATAGGATTGATCCAGGTGTGACTGAGGCTTTTTGACTCATTCATATCTAGGAAAGGCCACAAGTATGACCAAGTATTTTTTTTTTGCCTCAGTGATACCTGGATATATACAAGGAGAAAGGTATCACTGACTCAAACATACTTGGTGAATACCTAGAGATAGGGCAGGACACAGCAATTTATCCCAGAACAGGAAAAATAGGCCTTTATTTATTGAAAAACAGTGAGTCAAAGGGAAGAGTTTTTTTATAATAAATAAATAAAGCAGGCAATTAGTCTGAAAAAGTAACTGTAGCTTCAATCAAGGGGCCTTAAGTGCCAAAGAATTGAGCTCGAAGAGTTGGGGCTAAAGTGCCAACTAGAGGAACAGTGCAGTAAGAACTGATGATTTTCATTCAGAGGTTTCTAGCCAGGTATAAGTAGACTAGATACAATATTTCCAACTTTTGGTTTCAGAAAAGTGGTCAAAATTAAATGAAAAACAGGTTGAATAATTTGATTGGGCAACATTTGAAAATAAAGAAAAAGAGTGACAGAGGAAATGGAAGACAGGTGACAAGCAAAATTCCAACATTATCCCTGATATTTCTGGTTTTGACTGGAAAAATATAAGTGGAGGTGCAACCAGGCCATTTACAAGATTAACCCCCCATTGGCCCATTTTTTCCCATCTCACCCTCCACTATCTGCTGATCTGGTCAAAATAAATAAATTTAAGGGATTATAATATGACAGAAATTGAATATATAAATTCTTGAAATGGAATCCAATGTGCTGTTTGTGGGCAGTGGGGCTTCACTTCTTGAATTGTGTTGCCTTTTTTTTGTGCCTGTGTGGTGTTTTTTTTTTTTTTTTTTTGTTGTTAGCTGAGACATATATATATAAGTTTGGGAGCCTTGAATAGATTGGTATTTTGTAACATTGAAAGGACTTGAAGGAAGTGCCTTGGTCCATGGAGAAAAATTGAAGTGCACAATAGAGATTATCCTTGGCTGATGCTCCACTTTTTATGTATTTTTCTGCTTGGTTGACAAAGTGACTAAATTTTTTAATGAATTTTTGGAGTGCTATCCAGCGGCTTTTCAAGCAGGTTCTGGTATTTCTTTGAGGTAAATGTGGCAACCAGCTGCCAAAACTTTGTGACATCATGATGAATTATGACATGGCAATCCAAGCCCGGCAGAGCTGGGTGTCTTCTTTTGTTTGGTAATTGGAATTTTTCTTCTGATTGTTTTTATTGGTGGCTTTGTGTGGCTCATGTTTGTTTGAAGACTTCCAGGGTCATTTGGTGAGGGCAATGGAGCACTATTGAATTGAAAGGAAGAAAAAAAATCAATAAATAAATAAGGATAAAACAAAATTACAAAAATCAAGAGAAGTAGGATCAGCCATGTTTCTTGTGTGCAGTGAAGTTCAGTAACTGTGTGAATATTGGGAGGGGGGGAGGCATGAAATTTTTCTGCTGCCTATCACAAGAATTGGATGTGATAGGCAGCGCAGATGAGGAGCCATATCAGAGGTAAATTTAGCTTTGATATAGCTCCTATGAGGTTGGGAGCTGTGATAGCTCCTGCTTTAGCACCCCCAGTGGTGCAGCTAAATTGGTAGTGTGGAGTTAAATTTGGGTTTAGCTCCCATGGTGGAGTTTCTCTAAGCTCCATACTTTTCTATCCCATATAGAGAGCTACATGGAAGTATGGAGATTGGTGGTATTCAAAATTGATTTTTGAACCACATTCTACACAAAATCATAATTTCAACATGACCAACTTGTGAGTCCCATAAAATTGGGGAAGATTTCACGAGTTCACTAGGAACCCTGATTTTTTTTTTAAAAAAAAAAAAAAATGTGGAATTAAGCTCAAAAATCAAATTTGAATTATAGCATTCAAAAGGTGGACATAAAATCACCAAGCTCCTTCACACAAAATTGTCTTGCAGCTGGGACCTCATGTCACTATAGAAAAACCTTTGTTGACAATCCCCAGCCAAAAAATTAAAACCATGGCGTTAAGTCGGAATGTTATGTTTTTGAATACCAAAAATACACATAAGGTGAAGGGCCCGTGAGTCGAAAAGACTTCAGTACACAAGCGAGCGCGATTGCAGTCGAGACGACGCGCACACAGCGCGTAAAATGCGTGTGAGGTTATTTGACAGGCCGAGCTAGCCAGAGTGGCTTGCAGCATGCTGAGAACGAGGGCGCAAGCGGCAAGGTGCAAGGGCGGCAAATGAGGGGCAAGAATACTAGACGCAACAGTGGGGGGCACATCCCCACAGGTTTGCCGCGCTCCTGTATGGAGATCCCGATCTGCAGCAGTCTCCAAATCGATTTCATCTTCCCCCACAGAACATATTAGCCTCGAAACTCCTCGCCATCCCGCGCTCCACCGAAGAGCGTGTGGTCTGGCACATGGAGCCACACACGCACTACAATTATTTTTTTTTCTTTTTTTTTTTTATTTGGTTCAAGAGATCAGGTGACCAATAGCTACGGATTATGTACAAAGACGGAAACCCAACTAAGAAACAAGGGATAATAATGTCACACGAGTATGTAGCAAAAAAAAAAAAAAAGAGAAGAGAAGAGAAGGCAGTGAGGAGGGAAAGAAGGATAGCAAGATCAGTGATGCCGGTAGGTGTTGAGTGCGTAGAGTGGTAGCGAAGAAAAGACGGTTACATGGATCCATGTGGGCAGGCAGCAGTGAAGCAGAGTGGACGCTCAAGGAAGTTAAGAGCAGAGAGAACGAATGCCAACATTTGGTTTTTTGTGTTTTGTTATTAGAGGTTGAATTGCATGAGGAGACGAATTGTGGGGGAGGGGCCTGATGCTACAACAAGACCAGCCTTTGGTTTCCATTTTGCGATGGTTTAGTTGCCTCCCAGGATGTACTCGATTGCAGCTTCCACATTGCCTCCACTAGCCAACAACGCTCTCACATTCTGTCGAGCATCCTACCACACATCATAGAAAAACAAGGAATGAGTTTGAAATGAGAAGTAAGAAAGGAGCAAAAAACGGGGCAATGGACATACACTGAATCCCATAGCTTGTAGCTGACCAAGCTGGACCTCGAACCGTTCCTCGGGAGGTCGAGGATCGGCAGGAGGAGGAGGGGCCATGGGGAAGCCCATGCCACCACCCAACATCGCGGCCCTGGAGTTCATCTGCTGCATCATTTGTCCCAACGGGCTATTCATGAACGCCGAGTCCATTCCAGGCGGTGCGCCAGCGGCGGGGGGCGCACCGGGAGCGGCACCTGCTTGGGCACCCAACGCCGCCGCAATCGGGTCCGTCGCTCCCCCTCCCGCCGTCGTCCCCATCCCTGCTAGGTCCAGATCCCCAAACGGGTTGCCTCCTGTTCCTCGCATCGCTCCATGCATGCTCCGCATCAAGTCTGGGTTCGTTAGCATCTGTCGAAACATCGGCGATCGTAACATCTCTCGCACTTGTGGTCCCATGGATTGTAGTCGTGGATCACTCGCAATCTGTGCCATATCCACCACAAAAAATCTAGTCACTTTTCCGTTTTATTTTGCGTGTCATAAATACTTTCTTCATTCACAAACCATCTGGTCAACCATGGCAGGATCCTCCAATAGCCGAGCGGCACTCTGCAGTACTTGAGGGTTGTTCATCATGTTCATTGCCATATTGGGATCGTTGGTATCTATAGAAAAGTTGTTATTATTGGTTAAATGCTTTTCCGGGGAGGCAATAATAGCGGTCTTTTTGTTGTTGTTGTTGGGTGGTGTTGTTGTTGAGAAGAATTTAACCTTGTTTGATTGTTGTTGTTGGTTTTGCGGTTCGTTGGTTGGTTTTTCGTTGTTTTGGTAGCGTTGAGTAAAGGGGCAAGAGGATTGCCGGCAATCTGTTGACCGGCGTTTAGATTTGAAGGGATTTGTTGTGTTGCAGGAGGAGGATTAGGAGGTCTGGGTGCGCCTTTGACCATATGTATTGAGTGGCCAGATTGGATCTTGTATTCCGATAACAGGCTTTCATCCTTCAAGACCCGACCCGAGTAGATTACTGACGGTTTGTTTGTTTTTTTGTTTATCCGAGCAAAGAGTGGTGGTTAGGTTCGATCTTAACAGCGAAAAAGTATGGAGGCACAGCCATGCACTGACGCCTTTGATTTTCAGCTTCGACCTTCGGATTGGTACTTTCCGAGATAAGCTTCTTGAGGTCCCAGACCGTTTTCGAGAGGCTGATCGAGAGGGATAGCTTCGAGTCTGAGGGTGCCTTGATGTTGATAGTGATCTGGTTGTCTGCAGCTGATTCAGCTGAGGATGAGGCTGGTTCTTGTGCGTCTGAGGTCGACATGGTTGTTGGTTGGCAGTTGAGGAGTCGACTTGGAACTTCTCGAGAAGATCATCGGAGCACTGGACAGTGGAAGGGCAGCCATGCTGACGTAATCTGGCCCCACGACTCACCCCACGGGGAGTCTCCACGGGACCACGGGGGAGGGCCGCCACCGAGGCTGGAGGAAGTGATCACAAACGAACTACGACTACGAGATGATTTGCTATCACACCAATGGGCAGTCTGCCTCACAACCCCATCCAACCGTTGGTTGAGACACAGTCAGCAGGAAGGCACGACAGATAGACATCTATTGTTATTACAAACAAGTGGAGAGGAGGGCTATGGATTACAAGGGTACAATCGGGTATCATCGACATGTTAAGTTTATTGTTGAGAAGGGTACCAATCGCGTTCAAAGTTGATGATGGGGATGTCGGCCTCAGAGAGGAGCAGTTTGGTAGGAGAGCCGGAAGGGGAATTAGACTGGACTGTGGGATGAGGAGGAGGTGCTGGTTTAGAGTAAGAAGAAGAGAGGATCGAGTTGGGCTGGACGAGGTTGGTGAGCGAGCGTTCCACCAGCCGGGTATCGCGGATCCGGCGGTTAAGGAAGCCCAGACAGGAAGGCGTGTTGGGGTCATCTTGGTCGGTGCAGAGGAACTCGTTGGTGAGGAGGTTCGCCATGGGCTGCGAAGTCGTCGTGGATTGTGAAAGGTGCTCTGGTGGAATGACGGTGGCTGGAGCCGGCTTAAACTGTGGTATTGATTTCTCATGTTAGCAGTCAGTTTGATCGAGGCTTTTTTTTTCCCCCGCCGGGAAAGTTCAAGATTGCTCAGAGATGACAAATCTCACCGTAGTATGTATCCAGGCATGTTTGGCAGGTAATGAGGGTAGATGAGGCAGGCCTCCTATCCGTTCAGAGTTTAGCCGATGTCGTTTCTGAGTGGGTGGTCTGATAGAAAAAGAGCTGGCCATCTCCATGTGAGTCCCGTTATGCGCTTCCTCGACCTCACTCTCAGGATCCGATGGAAGGAAATCGAGGGTAGGGTCGACGGATTTGATTGTCCTAGTCCTCGGGATTTGAAACTTCAATTCTGAGGTCCAGTAAGAAAAACCCCTTCAGCTTTTGATAGACCATCCCTCGGAAATCCAAGATCAAAAGCAGAAACTAACTAACGATTGCAAGATGAAGAGGCTGGTTGGCGTGATAGTAGATCATTGAGATGATGGACCTCGATACCTTGGTCAGCGCAGGCGGCCAGCATGTCGCGCACATTGGGTCTTGAGCGATTCGAGAGCTGAGCAAGTTCGTAGGCGAGGTGAACGATGCCATCCAAGACTGGTGTTAGGAATCAGTTGCATGAGGAGGAGGAGTTGAGCTTTCTGGGGGGGGGGAGAGAGAAAGAGAGCAGCACTCAACGGCCACAGACTAATCCTTCCAGGTCCTCGATCAACGAGCGGTGTTCCACATGGCTGAATCCAGCCGCGCCCAGCTCGAGCGAAATCAACCGGAGCAAGCCGAAGCGTGCAGTCTCTTGGTCCATCTGCAGTTCCTCCGCTCGCGCCTCGCTCGGCTTCTGTGGTCGTCCTTCGTGCTCGGTGTCCATCTGTGGTGGTTTGTTTTTCGAGTACCACTACTGCTGACTTGTGAATTTTTATAAGGGTGGGCGTGAACATGTCACAGACGGGAGATCAGCTGTCACAGCCCCGCACCCTCCTGTCACAGCTGCGACCCCTCCTTCCGCCATCCTGCCCATCTCTGCTCCGCTGCTTCAAGCCTTTTGGGAAAAATGCTCAACACCGGAAGAGTATGGTAAGTGACTTGAACTCAACAACAAAAGAACAAGAACTGATGCTGCATTGCTAGGGTTATAGGCACCACCAGCCTCATCAGCTTCATCGCCTTCAGCTCACAGATCTTCATCATCATCCCACTCTTCGACCACCCATCCAATAATCCTGACTGTCTACGCCTGCTGCTCCCATTCAACATCCTCGTCGCCCTGCTCTTGGTGAACTACTACCTCTGCATCTCTACCGATCCTGGGAGGGTCCCCAAAGATTGGGTCAGCTCTCACTCGTCTATCTGGCTAACTAGTCGGCTTGACAACTTGCTTCTCCATATCTCTCAATCAGGATCCAGTCGCGTTGATCGAGCGTCAAGAGCTCGATACGGCTAAGAAACTCCTGATTGGTCAGCTTCGCCACTGCAGGGCTTGTAAAACACCCAAGCCTCCTCGAGCTCACCATTGTAGAACCTGTAAAAGGTCCGTCAAGTTTCTGGTTTGGTTTATTATTTGTTGACAAACCCTTCTTACTTTTTTTTTGGCTTAGATGTGTGCTCAAAATGGACCATCACGTTTGTCTTTCAACTCCTCCTCACATGACATCCCCAAACCTAACTCCAATCTCATTGAACAAACTAGTTACACAGAGAAGAGAAACAGAACTAATCTCACAACCTGCTTTTCCTCACTGTGAAAACATTCGGAAAAAGATAGTGTCCATGGGTGAACAACTGCGTTGGATATCATAACTACGGCCATTTTCTGAGATTCCTTGGATATGTCGATCTGGCGTGTTGGTACCACATCTGGATGATTAGTAAACGAGTGTTTGGTGAATTTGCTTATGGGGTATATTCATACATACATACTCCCTCTTTGGCAGCCGTGAGTGCATCAGAGAAACGTTGATGACTAATGATTCGGTTGTTTTTCTCCGCACAACCAACAACAGCCTGAGCCCAGCAAGACTGAGATGATATTCTTGGTACTGAACTATGTCGCGTGTTTGCCGGTCATCTTGGCTGTCGGGGTCTTCAGCCTCTATCATCTCTGGGCCGTGCTAAGCAACACGACCACCATCGAAGGATGGGAAAAAGAGAAAGCCAGAGAATTACGCAGGAAAGGCAGGATCCAACAGGTACTTTCCCATCACCTACCTGTTGTCAAGCCCCTTTTTTCTCTCTCTCCTCGAGTTGGGTTAATTGACGAATACATTCAGTTCTCCTATCCTTTTTCCCTAGGTGTCTACCGTAATCTCCAAGCCGTACTAGGCCCCAATCCGTTGTTATGGTGGCTCCCTCAAAAGATGACTGGTGATGGTTTACAATATTCTACTCCACCGACCCTAGGTGAGTGATGCGGGATGTTTGTAAGATTGATAGTGTATGTGTGTGATCTGAACGGTAAGATTGATTTTATTCACTAGATCCGTTAGAGCAGTACTTGTGGCCACCACGGGACCTATTCACTCGACGTGCGCCGCAAATAAGACGGAGGCAGATGGAGATGGAAGCGTTTACGTATGGGGATGAGCGGCTGAACCCGGATCTGCAACCGAATGGTGGGACGAGAAGGGTTGTTGAACACCGGACGGTTTCGCCCTACCACCCGGATTATGAGGATGAGGATGGTGTGGATGAAGAGTGGGGTTCGGGTCGGAGGGGGACGGATGGGGATGAGATAGACTGCTCGGGCTCCGGGGACGAGGATGAGCCGCTCGGCGTGCTCCTTGCGCGTCGCAATCGTCGGCGCGCCCTTCTTGGCGCCCATGAGCAGATCGTGCGCAGGCCCTTGGTGAGACGAGGCAGTGAAGGCGTAGAGATCAAGCCGGCGCCCAGTTGGGGCTTGGACCATGGATTGCCTCCTCCCGATGCGTGGCTGGACTCCGGCAGTGAAGCCTCCGATGGTTGGAATTGATATTCTTGTGCTTTTTTGCTTGCAGCTCCTCGTGCCTACTGCCACACGAAGTTCTCTAGCTGCTCTTATCACACTATCCCGCCATGCTTGCCCCCCGCCTCCTACTTGACCAAATCAAATTGCTCCAAGGTGATCTTGCAAGTAACATATCTCCACCAAGAAAATATCAAAGTGTTGAATGTGAACATCCAGATTCCTGCTCTCATCCTGTGCAGCACCATGAACTCTCAGATCAAGCTGATTGACCTCTTGTGCGGCCACCACCAGGTATAGTGTTGGAGAGCCTTTGGTGGGTGTTGTACCTTTGTTGATGTTTTTTTTGTCTCCAGAACTGACCTATGCACAACCACCATTATTGAGAATGATTGAAGGTGAAATAATGTGGAATATATAATATGTATGCCTCAAAGCACTGACAGAAGCATGCAGCTGATCATGTCATGAAACACATGTCAACAGGATGTATCTTGACTCAGGAAGGTGCTTTATCCGTGTGTAAGAGAAAGAAAAGATTCTGTGGCGGTGGAAGGACTGCTTGGGTGGGTGTGGGCAGCCAGGAGTGGTGTTGGGCCTTGCACTGGGAGATGGGCCAAGCAGCTCTCAGGGCTGTGATTGTCAACCTTGTCAATATCACCACCACAGGGATTCTAGTACAAAACACCTGAACAGTCTCATAGTGATGCTTCTCAGCAATACAATTGGGGTATGCTATGTTTGGATCCACATTGCTTCAACAGTTTTCCCACTCATCAACCACACATTCTTTATCCAACTGAATTTTGACGCAGTTGTGGTATTCCAAATGGATTTTTTTGAACCACATTCTATATGAAATCATAAGTCCAACATGAAGAAAGTACCAAACACATGAAAGTTGGTGATAAAATTCAATAGAAACACTTGTTGAATTTTTGGAAAATTTTATGATTTTATGTAAAATTGAGTTTAAAAATCAAATTTGAACACCCCAAATAATGGAAACTAAAATATGGAAGCAGCATTGTAACTTAAAAATGGATAGAGGCACTGTAACTTAACAGTGGGAGATTGAGAGCATTACAAATAGTAATGAAAGGCATCAACACAATATTGATGGACAGAGACAGAAGGGAATCATTATTTAATGATGGAATGAATAAAGAAAGAAGCATCACAAATATGATGGAAAGAATATAAATGATAGGGAGTTAAGATAGAATGTGATGGTGGATTTTGAGGAGATAGAAATTTGAGCAGAGAAGAGAGGCCAGAATTCTGACAGCTTGGCCCAGGGGGTCTTCAAGAGGAGGGAGTTTTTTCTTGAAACAAGGGAAGTCAGGGGCCCAGTGTCCCCATTCCCAGAACATGTTGTGGGATTCCTGTGGGACAAATAAGAATATTTGATAAAGATCCTCTGAGGGGGAAATCAATTGATAAACTAAGTAAAGCTAACACAACTGATGGGTGGTTTGAAAGACCTGCCCCTCTAATAGTACTACACAAATATAAGGAATCTTGAATCAATATTTAAATAAAAGATGGCTGATTACAAGAAAGATTTACTATGTATAGTAGCCTCTATCAGACCTAGATCACCTTATTCAACACTCTAACAGACCTAACACAAACTCCTGATGATGGATAATAACCAGTGGGATTTAGTATATATATAAAGTCTAACTACTACTACTACTATCTCTTGTTGTTGATGATTCTTCTTGTTGGTGATATTCTACTACTACTACTATCTTTAAAGTTGACTCTAACACTACCTGTCAGCTATGTGTATGAAACTAGGGGGATCCAATGGATATGCCTAGTACTATCACTGTGCTGAAATTATCAAAAGAAGAGATTACTCTCAATCTACCTAGTGTATTGCTACTCTAGTTAAACTAATGTCCCCTTGTGGCCCAATTAAGGATGGCTTAAGGTAGGAGATACCTCTTTAAGATCAACTTACTTGGTATACAAGTGAAGGAGATAGAGGGACAGCTGGGCTGTGCTTATATCAAGATAACAACAGAGTTGTTAAAAGTAGCTGGCAAGCACTTAAACTGATTGGCTGCTTGACAGAGGTGGTGGTCTTGCTGCAACTACTTTTAAGGATCAAAGAGAAA
>SMGU01005292.1:0-25364 GCA_004348175.1 Puccinia novopanici
ATTTTGGTGATACCAGTACATGAATATCTTCTTCCTGATCCACAAAGGGATCCGATTCAAGTATTCAAGGGGCAGATAGATCCACTCACCTTCGCAACTCGCTGGCATCATGATTAAAGGGGGAAAGATTCACTCATCCTGAATGCCGGCAACGCATATTTTGACTCCATCAAGAACCACACTTCATCCACCCAAGATTATTCTTGGTTACTATAAATCCATTATTTGGTTTCTTGTTGCAAAGATGATCGACAACTTTACACCATTATCAAGCTCCACCACGACAAGGAGAACGAGGCCGACGACAACGAAAAGCGTCGGGAATGTCGCGGTTGCAAGAAGAAGAAAGCAATTAGAGAGTTTTACCGGGGTCAATGGACAAGCGATCCCGAGCGGGGACGTACCGCCGCACCTGCCGCGTGTGCCGAGGCTTGCTCCTGCGCCAGCCCCCTGTCGTTCAGGCGACAACAGCGGAGCTCGCATTGTCTGAGGAGAAAGACGGCTCGGCGCTCCTCGGCACCCTTAGCCGTCAGGTCTTCCGCGACCTCACAAACGATCCTTCGCGGCTCATCAGGGAGCGGATCTTGAGAACCTCCGGTTCAGCTCTCTCTACGAGTACATTGCGTCCAGCAATTTCCCTGCCGCGTGAGCTCTCCTGCTTTTAATAAGTTGCAGTTTTTGTCCTTCTTTTCTTCTATGCAAACCAATCCCCATCAATAAAATATCATCAAATCACTTGCTCATTCGCTTCTGACTTTGCCGTACAGACGATAGTGAAATTCTTGAGGCAGATCGACCGGCGCAAAAGGAAGACAACCCAAGCACGACCTGCGGAATGAAAGGAGAACCGCCATGGCCCGAGCGACCGGCTCATCGCATATCAACGGCTTGCCCACAAGTGGTGCACAACTTGGCGCAGCGGCATGACCGGGAAACGGGAAAATCTCCTCAAATTCGAACAGCTGTCCGTGAAGCTGCGCTCGTCCACTTCCACCCTCGCCCCCTGCAAGCCCCACCGACTCTCAACGCCCGGAAGCGATCCACGAGGCCTAGCTGCATCAGAGTCCTCCCCTCAGATCCCTCGGCGCTTACGCGTGAGGAGCGTCCCTTGAATTAGCTTTCGTGTAGTATCAGCCTTCCATCACCACCAACTAGTGCTTAGGTCTCCTCATTGCGATAATGCTCAATTTTTTCCTAATGTAAAGAGATCGTAGCTTTCATCATACCTCCCCTAGCGGTGTCTTCAACGAAGTTAGGGAGCTTACTGATGATGATAACAAAATAACTCAAACACGTGTCTCGTGCCACGTTCTTCTTTTGTCTTGTCATTTGTTCTCATTGCGCCTTGAGGGAATATTGAGAGAAATTTTCTACAATTAACAATATTAAGAGTCAGTTTGTGTATACCCCGCAGTTTCTGCCTGGTAGTGGTATCTGTCAACCATAAAGATGCCTGTTCAAAAGGGTTCAAATGTAAATAATCTTGCTTGTGTTCCTTTTGCTCTGATAGTGGGTTTCTCATGAAAAGCAACATTAGTAAAATATATTCCCTCAATACATAAGACTTCCTTAATTTGTCTACCCATGTATGCTGCATTGGGGTGGTGCAGTTGTGTTTTGATCCCGACATTTCAAGAATGAAGTTAAAGTGAATTTTCAACTTTAATTACCAACTCTATAATGCCAATTTGAAGTTCTCCAAACTTGGGAAGCTGGCACCAGGGAGAATTTCCAGCAACTGCCTGTTGGGTGTATTGCAGATCTCATTCCATAGGTTGGTTTGAAGTGTGTTCAATGTTGGTTGCATCTAACCCATGTTTCTGAATAGAAAATAAGCTGAATCAATCCAAATTACTGCATGTATATTGTGTATGATGCATGTGACATAGTGGAGACAGACCATCTAAGAGAGATGCAGATGCTAATCAATTGGGTTAGTGTTTAGTGAGGAAGAACATGTGGAACCTTGCTCATATCATTCTTTTTGGGTTTGCACTTGTACCTAATCCTCACATAACTTGCATTCCTTTTATCTTCTTCCTCACTCATCTTTGTTGTCTCTCTTCTGCATCACCTCAATAGGTGAATAGTTTGTCCCTTTCTTTCAGTCCTTGCCCTCCTGCTCACTGCAGTCCTCTGGCGTTTCTCAGGCAACTAGTTTGTACCTTCTTTCAGTCCTTGCACCCATCTCTTGCTCACTGCAGTCCCTGGCCTTTATCAATCCATCAACAACATGTGCTGAACTCTTGTCCATGTCTTGCTGAAGTTGGCCATCACTGAGCTGGTCCTAACCTTCTCCTGAGTAGTATATCCACATGTTTCTCAATGGGTCTTTCATTCTTCTGCAAGCCACTGGATCCCATTTGTGTCCATGGTTTGTCAGATCATTCACTGTGGGACTGCATACACATTCAAGATGCACACTATCAGTCTGGAAAGAACTATCAAGGGTAAAAAAAGAGATGTTAACACAAAGAAACAGGTTGGATACAAAAGAGAGGGAAAAATATCAGAGAAGATAAAGCTAAAAAACAATGAAGACAACAATAAGATGGTGTACACCAAATTGACCATGAATAAACAACAACAGCAACATGGTGCTCTTCTTGAGATCTTGTGGTTCAAATGAGAAGAAGAGGAAACCAGAGAGATAGTTTCAAAAAAAAAAAGGAACATCATTCAGTAATTCTAAAAAACATACGCTTAAGAAATGCAAAAATGAATTGGTAAGGCCATAAGAGGCAAGTCAATGCGTCAGAAGAAGGAGAGAGATACGGAGAAGTAAGGTCAGGAAAGGGACAAGCCGAGTTTCTGGAGATGACTATGGATATTCAACGTGTTGAGAGAATAGATGGATTGTGAGGCCCACAAAGGCCCGAAAACGAGGAGGACGGATCATAGATACTAAAGAAGAGGGCATAGCCAGACAAGGCGATGAATCAAGCTGATTAAAATCGGGTTCACCAGGGTTTTTTTTTTAGGAAAAAAGATAAAGCAGAAAAGAGCTTACAGGCACAGAGCTGAAATCCATTTGTGGGAACTCATCCTCATCACCAGGTGTTTCATCATCCGGATTCTCACGCTTATCGGTAGATTGATCGTAGCTGGAATGGCTGGAGTGAGTTGACCGGCCTTGATAGCGACTCTTCCTCAAGCTTTCGAGCAAGCTAGCTTCTTCGACGCTCCCGGGTAAAGAGCCGGGCATGGAGTCACTGCGCAAACGAGCTGGTACCTGCATTCGCTCATCATCATCTGAACCACTCCCAAGGGCATTGTCATTGACATCCTCCGCTTGCTCAGTTAGGCTCTCCTGGTTCTTAAGAGAGCTGGCTGGAATGCCGGTCAGTTTGCTGGACGAGCCGGTCAGGAAGCTAGCCCTTGAGGATCCTGCGCCGCTCGTAGAGGTCGTCGAGGAGCCAGTTAAATCCACTTTGAACTCTTGCGTCCCAAGCTGAGGCTGCTTAGCCTGAATGTCAAGCGGCTCGTAGGCACCGATGTTTCTCCACTGCGCGCACTCAGTGTCGGGCTGACGGGCATCAGATTGCCATTCTGAGGAGAGAGGAGCTCGTCCAAGTCGACTCCTATAATCGATAGTGCATCGTAATCCGTCGCGACCGATCGCCAGTAGTTGAAGTCTGAGTATTCAGGAGTCGCCGGATTTCGATTGACCGGCGGGAACATTTGATCGACCAGATCGGTCATGTGGATATACGATGACTTATAGCCCGTCAGCTCCAACAGCTCCATCTTGACTTCCCCGTTCGAGTCAATAGTAAAAATCCTCGACGATGGAACATCAACTGCGCGATAAGAGAGTGCATCTGTTATTCGATTCCAAAGCCGGCGTAAAATGGACTTCGGCTTTGTCCAAACAACCTCTTGATATCACGTAGACATGCCATCTTGAAGACTTCAGGCTTTCGCATAATTACCTCTCTAGGAGTAGGACAGAAGTGACAGGAGTAAAATCAGTGTGGCTGCTGACTATGTTGAATCGAGAGGGAACAATCATGTTAAGATAACAGACCGATGCAGACTTGTCATGAGGCGATCAGGGCTCATGATTACTGGACCCTCCGGTAAGACAACCCCATCTGATTGATACCTTTCAGATATTCTCGGGTGGTATTAGCCTGTCCTATTGCCTAGAGGTGAGATACATCAGTTTATATCCATTCCTGGCAATGTCGGTATAAAGTTTTGCCACTCCAGCATGCGTCCAGTCCCGGCCGATCATGTTGAAAACGTGCCCGAGTGCATCAGATTTGGTGATCGTCCCATCAATATCTGAAATGCAAATTTTGTAATCTGCTTCCCAGAGGAAAATTCGCGAGGTGCAGACCGCATAGCCAGAGTAAGAGGATCGGACGGAAAACGAGACCTGATTAATTCCCTTCTTGAGCCGAAGTTGTTTCTGGGAGTGTAGAATGACATTGTGTCAGCGTCGCAAACAAAGAAAATCCCTCTTGATAAGACGAGTGGAAGGGGAAATGTAGCCAGGGAACTAATGGTTGATAAAGAAATGGAAAAGCCTTATTAAGTGCTACAGCTCACAAGTTGATCAGACGTTAGTCTTAAAGTTTTTGCGTACGTTTTGTGGGTGGTAGTGGTCAATCCACTGGATTGGTTTTCATTTATTGAAGCATCATTCGGGGTATTATCGGGCATTCGAGTGGAACTGCTAGGCTTTTGCTAGTAGAGATTACCATGAGTGTTGTATCAAAATGGCCTACAGCATGTCGTAACTTACGACTGACTCGTCTCCCGTTGGACCAGTCTTCTCATCCGAGACGTATTCACCGTAGGTGGTTCCTGAAAGGGACCGGGGGGAGTCGGGCGGTGAGGTCGCCGGCGAGAGTTTGATGTTGGCTGCTTCGCCTGTACCCGGGGACCCAGCTGGTTTATCTTGACTCCATGCATCCGCCGAAGTTGCTGACGATAGTCTTTGGTGGTTAGGACCAGTGGCAGTAAGGCGATCTGTCTTGTACCACCACCTAGTCCATGGTCTTGTATAGTTGGTTGAAGGTTGAGGCGACGAGCTATCGGTGTTGACCGAATCAACCGATTCTATTCGATTAGATGCATGTATTTCTGATTTTGAGTCATTGTGAAAACCTGTGGAATTTCCATTTGTAGCAGTATCGCTCCGTGAGACACTGCGGACGACTTTGCTGAGCTGGGATTGACTTAGATTGATGATTGATTTCCGGCAGATACCAAGCGAAGTCAATGCTGTACTGGCGTTTTCCCATGTCAAGGTAAATTTCTCGTTGTATCTCACTATGAAGTTCGTTTCATCATCAAGTAAGTCTTTTCTCAGAGCACCTTCAACGGCAGGTTCAGACTTGAGACCGAAAAAATCTTCAAATGTCAAGCGGTTCTCTTTGAACTTTTGGTGATTATAATGTCTGGATCCACGACGCTGACCGGATAAACCAGTCGAGTTGTGATCATCATGAGAAATCGTGAATAAAGAAATTTCAAATACGTGCCATGTTCCATTTGATTGAATTTTGAACCGATCAAAGCCTCTAAATCCGTTCTTGTCTTCGACGTATTCAACTATGATTAATCCTTCGCAGTCATTTTCAGTATTGGAAGTCGGCTCCCCAGACTCTTGCTGGTTTTCTACAACATGAACAATCACATTCTCATTTGTTTCGAGCTGAGGGTGGGACCCAGAAGCTCCAAAGTAGCACCGATTGATGCTCTCTGAGCATCGCAGGAGGGCGGTTGTGAACTCCATGACCAGATTTCCTGAAGGTCTATTATAGATTCTTCAGAGAAGTTCTGTCTGCCATCTGTGCCGGATGGATTAAAATCATCGTCCTGAGCGGATGGATTCAAGGTTGGGTCACTGGCATTTCTGTCTCCATCGTGGGGTGCTTCGTGTGTCATTTTGTAGCCGTCCATGTCTAGCATGAGATCAGTCGCTGAGAGGCTTGAAGTAGTGAGCGGTGCCAAATCTTCGGGCCTATCAGTGAGAGGTGCCGACAAGCTGGTGATTGAATTTGACCGTCTAAGCTTCAAAGATTGTCTGGCTTTCCCGCTGATCCGGAATCGCCTTGAGGTTCTGAAGATTCTCCCTCCAGGTCATGTTTTAAAGAGGTTGCCAGCTCGCCTGTCTGAAGCCAAGAATTTCCATCTGAAGTCAAACCCGGCCGGTCAGATGGTTTTGTCTCGCGAGATTCCGCTTCTCCAGTCGTGTCATCAGTTAAAGGTTGGGGTGAACTTGAGCTCTGCTGAGTGTCAATTTCCGTAGAAGGGGGATCGGATTGACCCTTTCGAGGGGTGTCTTTGTTTGAATTCCTTTTAGCTTGGTTTGATTTCAATTGCGGTTCGCCCAAATCAGCAAAATCTGGGATTGTCTCTAACCCTTGATGGTTAGGCGAATCATGGGCACTACTCGAAGGTGCGTGGGCAGATTTCAGTACGGGTGAGACTAATGGTGAAGTCTGGAGATCATCAGGAAGATCTTCAACGTCCGTCTCAAAAACAAAGAACGCTTCGCCAGTGTCGCCAATCTTCATGCTAAATGGTGCTGGCTCGCCATTGATAAGAATCCTGACCTACTCAGACAAAGTTTGATTTGAGTTTGGCTACAATACAGAGGAAATGGCTGGTAACATTGAAGTTGGCTGACCTTCCGCTCAACTGGCCTGAGGACGCTGAGCTTTCCAAATCGGACATGCCACGGACTACAAGCTAGGTCTATGAGGTCATCGGGCGATGAATCTTCTTTGAGCTCCTGCTTCTCCTGCGGTGGTTGGCGTCTATTTTCGACGACTATCACGTCAATAGCGCCAGATAGTGTTGCTGGATTGATTTCTTTGTAATATTGGCCTACTGAACTGATTGCTCGACCAATCCACGACATTTTACGTTTCCGAGTCGGTTTGGGATAGTAGCTGCCTGCTGGCAAAATGTAAACAGATGTTATTAATGAATCAAAGAAACCATATTAGCGCTCATGCTGGATAGACGATCCATTCACCTCCTGGTTATGTCTTGAGAGAAAAGCTAATCGGAAGGTTTGCGATGAAATCGGCCCAAGTCAAGTGGAAATGGCGAAGGTCGACAGACTCCAACCCAGCCCGACGAAACAGGCCAATACCAAGTTTGGGGTAGCATGCACAGCACACGCCTAGATTACGTAATGATCTCAGCTGGTCTGCCAGTCAAAAAAAAAAAAAATGTATGGTGACACAACTCCTCGATAATAATCGCTTAAAGGTTTTTTTTGCTGGCTGAAAAGAAAGCTGGAGTAAGTTAAGGTCCCTGAAAGTGTGTTGCTCAGTTCTACATCATGAAGTCATTGTTGTTACAGGATTATGTTCTTATTCTTCATCACATATTTTCTATGTTTTTATCACATTTCCATACTTTTATTATGTTTTTCCTTTCTCACCAACCCAAATAATACATATTTGTAAATACTCTAAATAGCTTTGAATTCATGAAATATATTTTGACTTTGGGGAGTTTTCCTATTTCTCAATTCTTCATCTTCAGTTGTTTTGGGTGGAAAATGAGCAGGAAATTGAACATGGGCAGTAGAATACTAGGAATACTTCTCCATGTTTTCATAAAATCCCAGAGCTATATCACCAGGGGACCATTCTTGGCACCTGCATAGCAAGTGCCATAAAAAGTACAAAGGGTCCCTTTGTACTTTTTATGGCACTTGCTATGCAGGTTCCAAGAATGGTCTCCTGGTGCATGTAGAAATGGAAATTTACCTATAGGCACATAAACTTGGAAATCAGCCTAGCTAATTCTAAAATTTACCCATACATTCTGCAACCAATTACTCCCAAATATTTGAGCCACACTGAAAAATATCCTTGTATATATCTAATCCAGCACTTCTACACAATTCAGGAGGCCTCCTTCTCCCTGAAAACATGGTTTAAAAACTGAACCTCCAGCACCCTGATGGCAGCCTCCAGCCTCAAGTGCATAGCAGTGTTGGAGCCAGAAAAAAAAATGAACTTTATTACTAAGTATTTAAGACAAGTACAATAGCCACCAAAATGTCCAAATCCACCTAATGAATTTTTTAGGCTGGTTAAGTGACACCTGTCTTTTAGTCAAGCAACCTCCAAATATATGTTGCTCAACACTATGGGCTGAATTTTAAGTTCAGCCATGCCTTCCTTGACTCAGACCCCAATTTTTCACCACCAACTAGCATGGACACATGACAAACAGACAACACCACAGCACACCTCACACCCATGCTACAATACAATACACACACAAAAGAAAGACCACAAACTCTTTACAGACCAAGCAGGAGACAATTCACCTAGAACTCCTGCAACTGACACAAGAAAATCACCAAAAAAAAAATAATGAAAGAAGCTCAAAATCAACAAAAAAAAAAACAGCTCTGGAAATGAAGATGATGAGGCTGGAAAGGAAAATTAAATGGAAATTGGAAAGGAAAAAAAATGAAATGAACAGAGCATGTGGCTTCATCATCTTGATGTTTCATCTTTGGGTTAATAGGAAGAATCCACCAAGCCAAAAGTGATGGGAAGATATGTCAGGTGAAATGAAGTAACACAGGTCTTCCCAATCAATTTATAATAAGTTGTTGAGGGTGGAGTATATTATACTAAGATAATAATAAGGGCAAAGGCCAGTAATCCTAATTATAAGAGAGGGAAATGCCTTTTGTAGCTTATAGCTTACCTATACTAAATAATAACTGAGGAGGAATGGTCCAAATAGGGGGAAGAGGCACTCTTTAAATATTGTGAGGCCCTCCCTTGGTCCACTAGATTATCTGCTCTATTCAGGGCCTTGAAGCGGCCACAGGGAGCTAATTTCAACCATGCCAAGGCTATTGGGTAAATCCTCCCTTTGGTATTTCAGAAGATACCATTTTCCATGCCATATTTTCATGGTTATCATGTAGGCTGTGTAAACAGTATTTCAGAATGGCTTTTCACAGGTCTGGAAGTGAACTGGATGCCAAGTTAAATGATCATTCCATGTGATTAATCTCTATTTCTTTTCATACATTTTGTGAAAATAACAGAATTAAGCTCAAACATGTGAATCTTGGATTTTCATAATTTTAATTTTAATTCTAAATGCATAAATGGTTGAATACTCTTTTTCTATGAATATCAAAAAATAAATATCAATATATTGAAAGTCCATAATTGTGTGATGTGTTTGAGTGGGAATTGAACTCATCTCATATGTGAGTCAATGATAATTCCAAAAGGCCAAGTCTTAACAACTATACTATCTGGCAATTGTATGATGGGGAACAATAATTTAAAAATATATATTAATTTTGCTGCTCACAAAAATTAATTTATAATATTAATTTCTTAGTGGCTGACAAGTTTAGTCATACACCTGTTAGTATAGAGTAATTTTTACTTTTATTTACTCTCAGCACAGTGATATTACTTGGCATATCCATTGGATTCCCCAATTTTCATACACATAGCTGACAGTGCTTCTGGGTGTGTGCATGGGGAGTGTGGTGTTAGAAGGAGTTGGGGGACTTAAAAAAGGGAATGCAAGTAGGATGGGGAGGCTGAGTTATCAGGGGATCTTGGGGATGAAAAGATATAGTCTGTCAGCCTTAGAGATACTCCAGAGTATCCAAAAGCCTGCATATCTGTAATAATAGTGTTTTATCTCATTTAATATTGATAAAGCCTTGAATATTATTTTAGAAATGGATTTCTCATGTAATTTTACCTAGGGTCACCCACTGGGCCTACCCCAAAATTCCTACTCCTTCTGGTACTTTGTCACAACTCAAAGTACCATAAGAAGTACTAAGACTAATCATTGCTGTGGACTGTGTAGTAAATAGGTACATAACTTAGTCAAATATAATATGTACATAAAAATATGTAATATGTACAAAATAATGTAATATGTACATAAAAGTAATGTAATATGTACATAAAAATAATGTAATATGTACATAAAAATAATGTAATATGTACATAAATAAGAAATGAATACAGTTCAAATCTTATTTAAACAATGAGAGAGGAGATTTAGACGGATTTCAATTATAATACCATCCCAATTGTATACAAGTAGATTGTAGTACAATTTCAATAGTAATATAATTGAGATTAGAGCAACCTGAGAAAGTTCCACATGAAAAGTCTGTGAGAACTTATTCCAATTAATTTCATGCTATTCAATTAGTTGACACATGATGTTATTGGTTATAACAATGCATCATGATGCCATGGGGACATAGAATGAATTGAAGCACTCAAATGAACTATGATGGTGCAAGATGACACCATTATGGCATCATTTGATGTGAGAATGGTGCAAGACACCTTAATTCCTTCCTGTAGCTTCCTGGGAGACTTTTAGAATATAAAAGGTGGCCTTCTTTGGCCTTGAGATGGACTCTCAGTGATTCACCCTAGCATACAATAGTAAGTGCTGTGAATTCCCTCCTCCTACTTTTACAGTAGTCTTTCCATCTCCCCATCACCCTACCTTTTTAACACTGGAACTTTAGTCTGTCTTATTAAAATCCCCATTTAAAAGCTTTCTTTTGATCCTTAAAAGTAGTTTCTGCAAGACCACCACCTCTGACAAGTAGCCAATCAGTTCAAGTGCTTGCCAGCTACTCTTAAAAACTCTGTTGTTACCTTGATATAAGCACAGCTCCAATCTAGCAGTCACCTCTGTCTCCTTCACTTTTATATCAAGTAAGTTGATCTTAAAGAGGTATCACCTACCTTAAGCCATCCTTGATTGGGCCACAAGGGAAAATTAGTTTAACTAGAGTAGAAATACACTAGGCAGATTGAGAGTAATCTCTTCTTTTGATAATTTCAGCACAGTGCTAGTACTAGGCATATCCATTGGATTCCCTAGTTTCATACACATAGCTGACATAGTCTGGGAGGGGTGGTATAGCAAGACTGAGCTGTCTGCTGTGGCACCACTAAAATATACCATGAAAGGTTTCCCTCAAGTGTCTCTAATGCTGTTGCCCAGGCTAACCTTGGTAATGCTGAACCTGACAATTAAGTAGATGGGTTGGATGATGGTGGAGAACTTATGGACCAAAATTAAATCATTATTGATATAGAAAATCTTTATGAAGAGGAGGTAGAAATGGACAACAATGCTGGTGAAGGGATGTTTGTGAAGCCCACTCTTGTGGAATTCACAGGGATATCATGTCTTATGTAATCTTTGTCTGACTGACGTATTTAGTCTCAGTTCCTCCCTCCCTCTCCTAGCTCAGTAAGTTCTTCCCTCTCTGATGATGGGTAGGCCTTCCATTAACTCTTTCCTATTTTACTTTTTTACTTCTTTCTAGTTGTACTTACAAGAGTTCTTCCCTCTCTGGTGCTAGAAATCCATCCCACTGTTGGTCCTATAAGCTCCCCCCCACCTTGTATTGATCCCTCTGGAAGAAAAAATGAAGATTGAAAAGCAGACTCTTACACTTTTGACTTGAAAAATTGGCTTCTCAACTTTACTTTTTCTGTCTCTTACACTTTTTTTGGCTTGGCTCTCCATCCTTGTTGTCTCCACAATGAAATTATCTTTTGTTTCAAACTTGTGTTGTATGTCTTGCTCCAATAAATTTTAAACTCTTACTGCTTGTGTCGAAATGGATGTTGATTGAGATATCAACATTTTTGGAATTGACGCAGGGAATTTTTTTCATTCAAAATTTGTTGGGATTGGGAGAGGGCCGGCTGAGCTCTTCCTTGGAGGGGCCAAATGGGTAGTGTAGAGAAACTTTTCTACAAGGAAGAGCACTCCAATTGGAGATGGAAAGGGAGAAGAAATGGTTGAAAAGATGTTTGAAAATCTGAGAAGAACAGTGCCGTATGCAGTTCAACTAAAAAAATCTGTCAGCTGGCTACTATTACAAAGCCAACTAACAAATTAAAAATAAAACATATAAAAATTCAAGGATAAAGTAAGAATAAATATAAGAATAAAGTAAGAATAAATCTAAGAATAAATTAAAAGAAAAATATTAATAAAACATTTTACTTTTTTTTGTTTTTCATCATGTTACTTGTTTTATTTTTCCATCATTTTCCCAATAAATCACCCTGAAAGGTACCAGAGTATGTCTGAAATAATGGATTGAAAACATTAATAAATTTAAAAATAAATTTAAAAACCATACAAATAACCTGTAAATGGGTTGAAAACAATCTCATGTATGTTTTCTGAGGTTTACAGGACCTCCCAAAGCCCCAAGGCTCTAATTGCCACTTGGATGGACTCAATGACGCTTAACAGACCAGTACACCTAGTACAATGCCCCAGAGAGTTAGGAGGAATTCCAAACGACTCAGAGGACCCACTGGGAACATGTAACTCGCTGAAATAGCCAGGGTACACTAGGAGTAGTGTAGAAACCTGGTCAGGCCAATTGAAATGAATTGGGCCATGGCAACGCCAGAAAAGGCCAAGCCAGGCCCAAATCATGAAGAAAAAGATGGTTAAACATGTGTAACTAGTCTAGAGAGATGTAAAAAAAGGTTTTAAAAGCTGGGCTTAGCCCAATAGACCAGGCCCTGGCTAGGCAGTAGCAATACTTGGCCCAACCTGGCTAAATACAACAAAGCCAGGCTACTACAACCCAACCAGGCTAACCAGGCAACAAAACACTATTTTTTATGAAGCAAGGTGACCACAGGGGACCCAGAAATGATATTTAAGAGGGCCCTCCTCCCCCATATTTTAGATCCCAGCCTCAGACATTATACCACAGAAATCACTACAATCCAGTTCCTCCTGATGACAACCAGCCAGCAACTCAATTGTCTTCATTTCAACTCGTCTGGATCTCACCAACAAACACTTTAAACTCCCTGGAGCCTTTGGAGAAGTCCTTTTGCTAGTGAGTAATAACACTTCTCTGAAATCTCCACATTTCTCTATTTTACTGGGAACAAAACCACCCTGTTTCAACAGGCCCCAGTTTTTTTGTGCAAAGGTACATAAGTCCTCTGCACTCGTGGAAAGACACCTTTTAGAGGGATCCAAACCACCCCTGCTTGCAGGCCCCTCTGGAAATTTAATAATAAGATAATTTTGTCTTATTATCATTTTTTCTTTTTTTTATCAACCCAATAAAATTGGATAACCCCAATTAAAAACCACTTTATCACGCTTAAAACTGCCCAAAATAAATACTATTTTCTAATTTTAAGCTATCTTGCACCTCCTGTAGCTAGAAGGAATATTCCTTGGCATCAGGCAGGCTGACAAAATCTGTGTAAGAAAAAAAAGTTGGATCCATGTAAGGGTAAGAAAAAAATTTGGATCCATGTAAGGGTCTAGTATTCTCATGGAAGAGTCTAGTATTTAGGAGATGGAGGGAAGGGAGGGTGGATGAGATGTGTATACATTTTGGGTTCATTTGTGGGGGAAATGTGATTTTTGGGCAGTCTGGCAAACCCAGCAGTTAACCCATTTTTTTGCCCAGTACAGGCTTTGTAATGCACATTATTTTGTGTGCTTCCTTGAACACATCTTACTGAGGGTTTTGTAGGGTTACAAAGGTGTGGCTGAATTATACTGCAAGATGAGTGCTCAATATATTGGTTGCCGCTATGTTAATTTCATTTTGCACATTAAGTACATGTAGCTGCAGGCTTGAGCTATCTACAACTCCATAGGACAATCTGTAGTCAGAGGTGAGCTCACTAGAAGCTACAGATTGGCTTAGCATCCAGTTGAGAGAGCATCAAGTTGAGAGAGCATCAAGATATCATCCAAGTTTTGACTTGGCAAAGCAGCAGCAGAAGGAAATAAATTATACAAGTCCTTCACATGGCTCTCCTTGTGAGAAGTTGGGACTGAGAAGAATCAGGTATTTTCCAAGGTTGGCCTGCTCCAGGGACTGAGTGGTGTAGTGGTGGAAAATCTGTGTCTCTCAGAAGGAAGGGGATCTCATGGTAAGGACAACTTAGGGAAACCATATTGGTGGCTATTTATGCAAGCTAAGGACTTTAGCCCTGGGATTCAAACTTACCGGAGAGAGCTAATCCAAGGCTTAATTGACTCAGAGCTAGATTTTGGATAAGCAGTGCTATATTAGTATATATAGCAAGGGTTGGCTCAATGGCTAGCTAAAAGCTAACCAGTTCTCACACTTCAAATTGGTGTTTACCCACCACACAACATACTTCTACTCCAAACAACACTGCACAAAGCCAAACCAATATGACTGAACAGGGTTGATACTCTAGCTTAGCACTAGCCACAAGTTAACCCTTGCATGGTCCTAGCTCAAACAATAATGATGCTCTTAGGAAGTCCATCTTGTTTTTGGCTACATTCCTTAAAACCATAATCTTGGCAGATGGTGACAAAATTACACAAGATTCTCATCTTGTGGGTGTGCATTAAAACATCCAAAATTAGTAAGATGTTTCTCATCTGCAAATCTTTCATAAAGACAAATTCATTACACTGAGAAATAATAAAAAGCAGTTAACAAGGAAAGTATGAGAACAAGTGCAGCTGTGTATCACAAGGGAGGAAGCAGTACTGGCATAGAGATGAGATGAACAGTGAGATTGTCCTGAAACACAAAAAAACAATGATCAGCCATCAACATGCGCATCAATTGCCATCCAATCCTGACAAAAACTCAAGCACCAAACTGCTGGTTGGTTGAGGATCAGAGGAGGCCGATTCAAGAGGGAGTTTATTGTGCAGCTTGTTGCTGGAGGACTTGAAAAAAAAGTGATACTTGCAAGTGGAAATCTGAATTTTGCCTGTGTGATCAAGTGAAATATTTTGGTGACTAATGAGCTAGAGGTGATCCAATCTTTCCTGATTTGTTCTGGAGTTTCACTTCATCATTAATTTCATTCTCACATGACCATGGTATGTAGCTAGTTCACACTATCTAAGATGAGCCTCATTGTGGATGTTTCAACACTCAATCTTGTGGTGGTAGCTTTCGATTTCTGGTTTTTTCGCCTGTTGGTCTCTCTCGTTATCCGTCAATATATAGCTGAGCGGATCACGTGGTGTCATCGTCTGTTCCAGGCACTGTAGCTCAGTTGGTAGAGCACATGCTTAACACCCTTCCAGGGCAGTGCGCATGTTGTCGTCGGTTCGAGCCCGGCCAGAGTCATTCCTTTTGACTCATTCTGATGCCTGATTTAGATGACCGACCGATCGACCTTCGGTAATCCACACCTCAAAGTCATCATCACCTATAAATGTATTTATTAAGTGACACATTATATTTTATTCCAGGAGGAGGAAAGGAGGAGAAGACAGCGCAGGACTCCCGAGACGACCCGAGATATGAGAATGATGGGAGCTGGAAGGAGAGAGAGAGAGAAGGGCGGCTCCGCGGGCCGAGCGGGGCGCCAAGAGCAGCGGCTGAGCAGGGCTGACCAGCATGCAGGGGCCACGCGTGGAAGAGACACGACGGGGTTCATGGGTGTGCAAGTATAGACGGGACCGGCGAGACATCCAAGCGCCGTGCAGGCCAGACGACAATCTCCCATCGCCGTGACACTCTTTTCAAAAAAAGGACGCGAGGAGAGGACGGCCGAGTCTACCCGCCGACACCAGAGAGAACCAGGGAGAAGAAGCAGCACCAAAGCATGGCCGAGAGCGAGAGAGAGAAGGGGCGGACCAAAGCGGAATCTAAGACGGCACAGGAAGCCGCCTGCACGCGCCTCCCTGGTCATCGCAGAGGCATATGCGCCACCCCGGCATGCCGAGGACATAGGAGACGAGACAGCCCGGTTAGATTGGTCGACGCGGCGACCATTACCTTCATACCACTACGCCCGCCCAAGGCCTCTCATCCATAAAAGAAAGCGGCAGATATCTGTGCGCATGGAAATAACGTTATGATACGAGGGATGGTGGCCCCAGACCCATCAAGAGGGTAGTGTATGTGTAGTCAAAGCATCTCATTCAACTCAACAACGACTACAATCTGCTTCGAGGAGGAGGAATGCGGGAAGACTATGATGCAGTGCAAACGCTTGATTCTTAATTCAATAGTCTAATAACAAAACGAGAGATTGGTAGACTAAGGAATTTCAACATCATCCAACAGCCTATTGGAGTAAAGTGGTCTCAACAATGATAGCCGTGACTTGGTAGGGATCGATGTTTGAAGCGGGCTGTCCAGATGCACAAAAAGGGGGCAAAGAGATTCAGTGAGGGTGAAAGAGAGAGCGGACAATGGGAGAAAACGTACACGACGGTCCTCCAAGTATCCCTCCCCGCAGCTTCGACGTGTCTCGGGATACAGATCGAGGCGCCTCTGTTAGCGACTCCGAACTGAAGTTTCCGATGTGACCGGTCTCACGGCGACCAGTAAGTCTTCGGTCGTTGCCAATGTAAGAAGGAGAGAAAATGACTCTGGTCAGTACAAAAGAAAAGAGGAACTTAGGGCTCAACATACTCAGCACCGTAGACGGCAATGTGCTCGTTGTGGCGTTTGCCGAGCTTTTCAATGTATTCGTGGATCGCCTTGATGCCGCCTGGTTGACGGGTGGCGATGGTGGAGTAATTGGTGTGGGCGCCAGCGCCATTCCAGTCGCCGGACAATGGTTTAGGATGGAAGGAGACCTTGATTCCCCAGTCTTCGGTGACTCGGTAAAGGAGGACTAGAAAAAACAAACAAGAACGGTCAACATTCAACCCAGCGGGAGAAGGGTTGATCGACTTACATCGGGCAATGGTCAAATGATCTCCCATGTCGATTCCCTCACAAGGGCCGACTTGGAACTCCCATTGGGAGGGCATCACCTCGGCATTGACACCAGAGATGGCCACGCCGGCGTACAGACAACATCTGTAATGAGCCTCGACGATGTCTCGGGCAAACACCTTGCCGGTACCTTGAGAAAGAAGGGGGGTTTACGGGTGGGTAAGCTGTTGAGATCATGATCGAATGCTGCGCTTACCGATACCGCAGTAGTATGGGTCTTGGGGACCGGGAAGCCACCCTTGGGCCAGCCGTAAGGCGAGACCCCATCGGCATCAAACAGGGTGTACTGCTGCTCGATCCCGAACCAGGGCTTGTGCTGGGCGACGGCATCCATAGACTTCTTGCACGAGTAACTAGGATGATCGAATCAGGTTAGCCTAGCTGGAAAGCCAGATGGATCAGGATAGTCGTAATAGGGGATTACTAACCGGAAGTTAGTCTTGTTAGGGGTGCCGCTCGAGTAGTAGCATTCGGCAAGCACCAAGACGTTCTTGCCACGACGGAATGGGTCTTTGAATACGGCTGCTGGTCGCAGGAAGAGATCTGAGTCACGACCGGTGGCCTGGTATATATATAATATAATTATATAAAGAGATGATATATCGGTCAGTGAGCGATGGGCGATCAAGGAAGGAGGTTTTTGAGGGGTGCAAGTCTGGACATACCTGACCCGGAGTTCCACTCCTTGCAATCGGCCACGGTCACTTGGCCAGAAGCTGGCAGATTCATGGTCTGGAATCGAGCAGCGTCGATCAAAGAGCAAGAGTCAGCAAAGTGTAGTACTCAATCAAAGAATATGAGAGAGCAGAGGAGAGACGGACGGTGGTCTTGCACCGTAAGCCGCCGCTTCCGTCGATCCAGATGTACTCAGCCTGAATCAAGTTGTCAGGCTGGGGATGTCCATGTACCTGGCCAGATGGCTGGGAGCCGAGGTGGTAGGATAGACAGACATGGTTGGATGTCTCGTAACAGACTTGGAGATAGTCTTCGTAGGAGCGCGGAAAAGTTGATCAAGTGGAAATGGTATTTTTTTTTTTCTCTATGATTGGATGATCTAAACTAGAAGTGCTGTGTTCGCTACATTCTAGGTGCCGCAATGATCCCTGCTCTTATACTAAATTCTGGAGTTTCAAGCCCACGGTAGTGTTTCCAATTTTCATGGTTACAAACATTCTTTGCGGATGCTTTGTCACACTACTGTATATTCTTGGTCATTCTGTAGTTACACCTTCTTCTCTTACGTAAGTATCACGTGGCAGAAACCGCCTCCAGATTCAGACCATTCAACTTGAGACCAAAGTATACTGATTCCATGTTCCATGCATCTACAGCCACAATCCTATTCATCCACAATTCAACCACCTTCCGCCACATTCCTATATTCCTATTCTTCGACACCCCGATTCAGGCTCCGTTTCCAGTACACATTCAATTCAATTGGAACTGTTGTGGAACAGCCCAGCCTTCTCCTGATGGCTGGCAACCCACAAGTACGAGCAGGTAGGGCGCTTAAATAACTGTTTCGAAACCTAAATCATCAGTATCAGTCTGATGTTAGTTGTTCATCTCCCTCCGCAGCAGTTAGGTCTCAACCGCCAAGCCCGGGAAAACCCACACGCATTTGGACTATCCCTCCCGTTTTCAGAGTCGCTCAAGGCGGATTTCTACAGGCAAGCAGCTATAATCATGGCCACACCCCCACAAAAGAAAGTCAGCCTCCCCCTCTTTGTCATGGGTGGGGTCAACATAGTCGAGTCGGTGAGTCCGGAATTGATGTTCTCCTTTTCCCGGCCGGCTACTGATCTTTGCCATTTGTTTGCTTACAAGCTATCAAATACCGTCAAGGAAGGCCATCAATATGGCCAGTTCAACTACGTTGGATCTATACGTACTGCTCAGGCGGGAGAAACCAACGTCTGCGTTGAGGTTTCCGGTTACGGCTCCGCGGACAACGCCCTCTCGCCAAATACGGCCTACATATTAATGGGCCGGTTGGTACAGACCAACCCACAAGGCCTGTACCATTTTTTCTTTGAGCACGCTCTGTCCATCAAGCTTGGGCCAAGCACACAATTCGCCAGTCAAGGGGGATGGCCGTCACCCTTGGTTGGGAAAGTTGCCGCCTTCAGTTATGGCCTTATTCTCGAGAAGGTGGAGATTACCAAGCCGGACAATCCGAATGTCAATGGTATGCGAGTCAAGATGTCCCATACGGACTACCACAACATGGTGCGTTCGAGTCACCTGTACCTCTGTTCTCACAAATCTGGCTCACTGGCCTCCCGCTGGACACCAGACACGTCGCCCGCACAGTTTCGACATAATTTACAACATACCTAACAACGCGCTCCTACGTGGCACGTTCAAGAGCATCTATAGAGGTCGCGAGGCAGTTATGGTTGGTAAACTCACCGCATATCATGAGGAGGCGGCTGAGTGGGAAGTTCAGGTACGTGAATCTTTATTATTCCACCAGCGCTTTATTCAATTGGTACTGATTCTGTTCAATCCAGGTCTTTTTGGTCTCACTATCCAATGGCATACAACCAAAGGGCTCTACCCCACCCACCCCTGTGTCATCTGCTCTTGACGTCGTGAGGCCCAATTTGTAAGCTGTTGTCAAATTCTGTTTGGGTTCCACGTCACTAACTTGGCCTCCCTGTCAATTGGACCACGATTCTCAGCAAACGGTTTGGCGTCACCACGCCCAACTCTTCTCAAGCGATCATTCCATCGGCAGCCCTTCTCAGAGCCCCTGGGGCCCAATCCGCTTTGGAGGGGCAGGCTGACTGTCTGGTTGCAAGCGGGTCATCCTCCCGGGATTCACTTATGTTGCGACCTCCCCCCTCCGAGGAAGGTCAGGTGTCGGACAATGACCATTTCGTTAATACATACCGCTCCGGTTCCAAGAGACCTGTCAAGGAATCCGCTCCCGCATCCGCCGGCCGCTCGACTCTGGCGGAAGCTCAAAAGAAGCTCAAGGGCAAAGCCCCCACCCCAAAGTGAACGCACTCAGGTTTCCACTCCTGCTCCAGTTTTCCATTTCCCTACCGTCCCAGTCCCAGATCTGTGTCCTCCGATAACGACCTGTTGCGGTTGCTTCTATTGTTTCCTGTTTCTTTTTTCGTGCGCCCTTGGAATCTATCTTGCCTCGCCGCAGCCTTTTCGAGGTCCTTCCAGCACAATACACATGCCCGGAATACAGATATCATCTGTATTGTGAGCTGTACAGGCCACGTGATTGAGCCTCATGGAAACGGTGTGCGTAAGCTGCCTGAACTACTTACCTGAGTCAGCCCTCAGCTACTAAAAAGCAAAGGTTGACAAGAACAATCAGAAAAACGAAGCATGCCTCCCCGCCGATCAAACAACGACACAATCAGGAGACGGCTGGACCGCCTGCTCAGCAGACGACAAGGCGGGACGTCCCGGCCCAGGCAATCAAGAAGCCCCCCGTCTATCAGCCCATCTCCTGCACCAGTTCGACGTCGACCGAGGAATACCCGGGGCTTCAGCCTGGCTTCCATGCTCCCTCTGGACCGCGCCGCCTGCCCCGACGCAGCAAGCAACACAGAAGCTGAGCTGTACCGTAAGTTTGGAGACAACCTGCCGTGCAACGTGGGGGCGATGTCCGATCCGTGCGTTTCCTGTGGTGCTTTGCATTGGAAGGGGGAGAGGACTGGCAATGACAATAGCGCCCTCTCTGCCTCATTTTCAACTTGCTGCAAGAAAGGGAAGATCATTCTGCCAGTCCGCTACGACGAGATTGACTACCCATCTTTTCTCAAGGCGCTTCTCATGGGGACTGATACCAGTGAGTCTAGGGATAGCTTTCCTGTCCCCTGCCAACCTGAATTGAATCCAGCTCCTGTCCTGAGGATTTTATCCCCTGCCCGCTCCAGGGTCTTTGACTTTTCAGGCCAACCTGCGGGCGTACAACAATGCAGTTTCGTTTGCGTCCCTTGGTGCTACAGTTGATCACTCGGTTCAAGGACAGCGTGGCCACTACTCCTTTTGGGTTACTGGGGCGGTTTACCACAACATGGGGTCAGTTTTCCCTGAAAACAGAGACTCCAGTGCATTCACGCAGATCTACGTCACGGGGGGTAACGATATGGACGAGGCGCGGCACAGAATTCAGCAGTCTCGCTCTCCGCTAGATGAAAGTATCCTCTTAAGGATTCAAAATTATCTTACCCAAAACAATAGCTATGCAAGGTTCTTCCGGATGGTTGGACAAATGAGGAGCCCATCGGAAAACGTTTCTTTCTCGCTTCGGAACTATATGAGGACAGATCTCGACCAGAATGTGTATAATGCTCCACGAGCACTTGAAGTTGGTGTTGTCATTCACAATAATGACCCCGACCTCATTAGGCCCCGGGACGTGGCTTTGGCAAGGATAGGTGGCGGGCTCCAGCATATCACGGATGAGTTCTCTGGGTACTTGCCTCTCAGATTTCCAATCATGTTTCCAAATGGTGAACAAGGTTGGATCTTGGGGGTCCCAAGCGGCACAGACCGACGTACGTTTTTGGTTTCTTTTCTCCTTTGTATCTGCTGCCATTTCATGCCTCTGATATAGAACCCACCATGTTTCACCTCCTTCAGATGGGGACATATCCCAATGCAAGTGGTACGCGGCAATAATATTTGACAGGACAGGTAAATTTTTGGCAGTGCTCAATGGAAAGCATTTGTTTCAAGAATTCCTGGACGATGTCTATGTGTGCGTGGAACAATCACGTCTCCAATTTTTCAGGTTCAATCAGGCACAGATAAAAGCCGATATCTACCGAGGTGTCGAGGAATCTTTTCGGGACGAAGCAGATGCGCAAGGTCGGAGGATAATTCTCCCCTCCTCATTTTCTGGGTCCCCTCGAAATATGTTACAGCTGTACCAAGACTCAATGGCAAGTGTGAGGCAGTTTGGAAAACCCTTTCTTTTCATCACTATGACCGCAAACCCCCAATGGCCAGAGATACAGGACGCTCTAAGGCCCCATCAATCAGCCTCTGACCGCCCTGATATTGTTACTCGCGTCTTCCGTTTGAAGCTGGATGCTTTTCTTGAAGATGCCATGAAGAACAAGAGACTAGGCACTGTAGTATCCTACGTCTACACGATCGAATTCCAGAAACGTGGCTTGCCTCATGCGCACATTATAGTTATTCTGGCTCCCGGCTCAATTCCCCGCACTCCGGATGATATTGACACTTTGGTCACTGCCGAGATCCCAGATCCAGAGGTAGAGCCTATCCTCCATCGTATTGTCACTACGTGTATGTTACACGGTCCGTGTAACTCTTCCAGCCCTTGCTGGAAGGACGGGAAGTGCAAGGAACAATTCCCCAAGCCCTTCGTACCTGTAACGACTATTGTCGATGACGCTTACCCAGCATATTGCCGGCGGGACAATGGGCGCAGGCATGTCAAGCAATGCTCAGTTCTACACAACAGACACGTGGTTCCGTATAACAAATATCTCTTGCTGCGGTTCAACTGCCACATTAATGTGGAGATCCCCCATGGGATTCAATCACTCAAGTACCTCTTCAAGTACATTTGCAAGGGAGTCAACAGATCATCCATGCGGTTGACCCATGGCGATGAGACGGTCAAGTTCATCAATGGGAGTTACATTGGGCCTTCAGAGGGTACGTGACACTTTTCCACAAAGGGAGATTGTATTTCTCCCTCTTTCCGCTGACTTGCGCCTCCTGATCGTTTGCAGCGGCCTATCGACTGCTGCAGTTCCCAACCAATGAACGGTTTCCAGCTATTCAGCGTCTTGCGGTTCACTTGCAGGGAGAACACACTGTCTACTATGTCGATGAGGAAGGCCTGCGCAAGTCTATGGCAACAGGGAAAGTGTCACGTACAACCCTCACAGAATACTTCCGTCTCAACCGATCTAACGCTATTGGCCTTGGGGTGCGAGCACGCTCCTTGCTTTATCAGGACTTTCCACGTTATTTTCTCTGGGATCAGCTGAGTAAACATATGAAGGCGCGCGTCGAAACCTCCTCCATGATTGGGAGGTTGTACTTTGCTTCCATTACCAAAGGGGAAAGATATTTCTTGCGTTTGCTGTTGTTGAAAAGGAAGGGGGCGATAAGCTTTGAAGATTTACGAACTGTCGATGGAAGGACACTCGGATCCTTCAGAGAGGCCGCTCTTGCGCTGGGTTTATTGGTTTCCGATTGCCACTACGCTGACTCCATGTCAGAAGCTGCTCATTGGATGACTGGCACCTCTTTGCGGCTCATGTTCTGCATGCTTCTGCTCCACAGCCCGCCGTCTGATCCACTGGCGCTCTTAAACCAATTCATTGAACCATTGTCTGACGATCTGGCCCTCCAGCTAAACCGTGATTTCAATGTACAATGTCCCTCCGCTCATGTGATACAGAATCTGTGCTACTTCAGGATGAATCAAATACTTTTGGAGTATAACAAGTCTTTGACTGACGTGGGCCTTAGCGAAGTGGAATTTGACGCCGATCTCTGGACTTCATTTGCCTCAGGTTCACTGGACGACGTCCTCTCTGTCTCAGAGCACGCTCGCAAATTTCTTTCAATGTCCGCAGATCTGAACGAACGGCAGAAAATCATCATAGAAACCGTCATCTCACTATTGGATCGGGCCGAGACAGGACTCATGTACATTGATGGGCCAGGCGGCTGTGGAAAGACTTATCTGATGAACACAATCATACATTATTAATTTGTCTGCTTCCGAGATCCAGGTAGTCACGGTAGCATCTTCCGGGGTAGCAGCTCTGATGTTGGTAAACGGCATGACCGCTCACTCCAGGTTCAAAATCCCGTTGGACGTCGGCCCCTCCACAACTTGCAATTGGAATCACTGATTGCCGATGGCACAGTTGATGCGCAGCGCAAGGGTGATCATCTGGGACGAGATCTCCATGCAGAGTCGTCACACTGTCAAAGCTGTGGACCGGGCCTTCCGAGACTTACTGGATTCGACCGAACCTTTTGGGGGCAAGGTCGCCATTTTTGGCGGCGACTTCCGTCAAACCCTGCCAGTGGTTCCCGGTGGTACGATTCTCGATCAGGCATCACTGGCAATGATCAACTCAAGTATATGGAATCAGGCCTACAGATTTCAGTTGACGGAGAATCTTAGGTTGCGTTCGGATGGGAATGCCGAAATGGCAAGAATGAATGCCGAATTCTACGAGTGGCTCCTGACCGTTGGGGAGGGCTCATCACAACATCAGTTCACGGAGTCAATCGATCTCAAGTTTGGAAGCGTGATCAGGCACTCCTCTCCGGACGCGGTTCAGCAATTTGCGGTCAATCAGGCTTACAAGGATTTGTTGCTGATTGCGAGTTCTGGAGATGTGCAACGGCTATGTGACTACTACGCCGGCTGTCTGATCTTGGCCCCCTCAATGCGGACGTCTCTGGAATCAACGACTACTGTTGCGGTGCTCTGCCCAGCAACTGGCGCGTATCGAATTCTGTGGACGCAATGGCCGCAGAAGACGGGGAAAACGAAAGCGAGGAGGTCCTCAATACGTTCACTCTTCCGGCTTTCCCGCTTCAAAGCTACAACTCAAAGTCGGTGAACCAGTAATCTTGCTCAGGAATCTCAATCTCAAACGTGGGCTGTCAAACGGGACCCGACTGCTGATTCGTGACATTGCGGATCACGTTCTTTGGTGCAGGATTTTGACCGGCTCATGTGTCGGGAATGATGTCTTAATCCCCAAAATCATCTTATTGCATAAGGCGGATCATGTTTACGGCATGTCCTTCTCACGGTACCAGTTCCCCGTGGCTGCAGATTTTGCCCTCACCATCAACAAGGCCCAGGGCCAGACTTTATCAACTGTATGCGTTTACTTGCCTCAAGCAGTGTTCGGCCATGGACAATTGTACGTTGCGCTCTCACGGGTGACTGGGGTGTCTGTGTTGTCAGTGGCTTTGGTTGGAGAACCATCAGGCCCCCTCAAACCACGAATGTGGTGAATCTCCACGTGATCAAGCAATGCCTTGAGGAACCCTGAGTCGGTCAGTTTCTTTCCAATGGACATCGCAATTGGAATTCCTTTTTGCAGTTCAAGTCACATGAGTCACAGGTTGTCCTTTGGACTACCCCCCACCCCCACACTGTTCGTTAGGTTTAGGTGTTCTTAGCAAGGTCTTTTTTTTTTTAAATAACTCCCTTAGACAAACACTGCGCAATATATACAATTCCCTCTATCTACATATGATCATGATCCAATCATGAGACAAGTTCTACTGGACCAGTTCTCTGTTCCTAGGGAGGCCTAGAGGCTTAACCGGCGGCGAAGATATAATTGGTTACCGACCGGCCGCAATGGACTGGATTGCCAGCCTTCGAGTCCTCCCCTTGTAACCGGGCTTGTTACAGGTATTTTAGGGCTGTGAAGATAGGTCCGTGGAAGATGCTTAAAAAAACTATATTGTGTATTGCGTGAGGAAACATAACAAGCAGAAAGGATGGCTATTTATAGCCTACAACCTGGATGCGCGCATTTGAGAGATAAGAGAGATAAAGCAGGCCAACTTGTGGTTGCCACAGTTGGCGTTGGAAGAAGTAGATAAGAAATTGGCCTAAAGCCGGTACAACTGAACA
>SMGU01005303.1:0-17896 GCA_004348175.1 Puccinia novopanici
TTACCAAAAAGCTTGGACTTCTTGCACACTACTTTATGCACTTAGACTTTTTGTGATGGAGGTTTTGTCCTGACCGGGGGTTTCTGACTTCATCAGTTTCCCACAGTAGTGCAGCTTCCCACGGTATCAGAGGCAATGCCGGCCTAAAAGTTTTTTTTTTTTTTTTTATTGTTCCCCTTCCCCCCATCCACCCCACCTCTGCCCTTCCCCCTCCCCTCCTCCCATCCTCAACATTTCTCCCCCTTTCACTTCAAACATTATCTGTTTTCACATCCGGGAAATCTTGTAATTGTCACGGGAAATCCGGTAAAATATCCGGGAAATCCGGTAAATCTCACTTTTTCGGGCGGTCGGTTCTCCGCCCCTGCCCGCATTTCTTGCACTCCATGCTGCATTTCCGAATCACTAGAAAGTAGCAGAAGAACGCACATACAAGTAATTACAGCCAAGAGTACAGACGAAAGTGGAGAAAGGCAGGTAGCTCAAAATCTGAGACTAGCGGTCAAGGGAGACAAGAGCTATCGTTTCAAAAGGCAGGTCTGAGTTCAATTCTCCAGCTTTGTACTTGATCCAAGCACATGGAGCCAGGACTTCTTCGAGATGCACAACGTGTAACTGAGACACTTCTAACCTTCGGAGGGAGAGACCGAGTGCGTCGTACTGTCTTAGTTGATTAAATGGGTTGTGGATGGCTGGGACGGGTGTCAGTGGATGCACTGCGAGCCAAGTGTCGGTCATCGTTCCAGGAGAAGAAGGAGGTCGGCGCGAATGTGAAAAGATGGTCTTGATCATGCCATACTTTGCAAAAAGATCTGGCTTGAGTTGAATCACACAATTGTGCTCGTTTGTTTTCATAGCAGAGAGCACGCCGTCACCGTGCTTTGTGGTGAGAAATATTTGTACAGAAGAATTAACAGGCGCGTTGTTCTTTGGCATCAACTTACTCCACTGATCAGACGCAACCCATTCACCATTTTCCAGTGGAAATAGTTTATTGAGCCGGCCCACCAGTTGATCCAAGTCTTTCTGATCAAGTGAACTGTTGCGCTGATTTGATTTGCTTTTAGGAACGAAGTCGACTGGATCATACAGGGAGCGAAGTTGACGGAGGTAAGGTTCGAAAGAATCAGGGAAAGTACGACTTTCTAGGAGAGCCCGCAAATTGGCAATCCGCCCAAAGTTAGTCGCATAGGTAATCTCGAGTTCACCTGGATTTGAGAAGTCAGTTTTCTGCACATTCGCGTTCCCACAAAAGCTAACCACTTACCGAGTCGGTTGTTCCCTGAGCTTTTGAGCACGTAAGCCATGAGTCGCTCCATCGAAAAAGACCACCACGCACGAGAAGGTCCAAAACGATCGAGGCAGTCCGCGAGGTGGAAAGCCATGTGATGGTTTGGAGCAAGGTTTGAATCCGGGAAAAGAAAAAGGCTGCTTTTGATGTACTCATATAAATGATGTTGGTACTTGTTGATTCGATCTTTATTCATTGTTCTTTTACAAGCAATGTTGACTAGAGAGACCAAGTGAGCGAAGTTGTGTAGCAACAATTGATTTCCAGGTTCAGAATCGTTCCACAACACTGGCAGGATGAGTGGTAATTGAATTGAGAAAAGATTTCTCCACTTATCGGCCTTCAGACATCCAAACAAAGCTTTACCGAGTACTGGGATGGCCCGTTTGATCCAGGTGGGAATGCGAATTCGTTTCAAGCAACGATTAACATGAGCCACTACCAGCCGATCAAATGTTATTTTACCATCTGGTGGGGGAACCCATTCGCCACCCCAATCATGAGTGCCGCCTGAAACTATATAGTCGTCATCGTTAGGATCAGTCGTTGAACCGAGCAGAATATTCATGAATACTTCTGATTCGTCGACCGGGGGACTGGGTGACCTCTGCGGTCGAAATTCGGGAGATTTCTCAGCGTCTTCTTCAAGTTCTTTCTTTTCCGCTTTGGAGACAAACTTTGGGTCCTTTTCATCGTCAACATCGGCCATAAGCCAAAATCTTTGCACGTGCCACTTAAGGAGCCCTAGAAGTAAGTTGTGCATCGAGTCTACCACATGGTTCTCCAAGATGTTCCAGTAAGGAAGTTCGAGCAAGACGGAATATCGTACAGCATGTTCCTTCACGATTTTCTTCTTTTCGCTGACTGAAGCCGCATCACGGCACTGTTCAGCCCAGTGTCTATGGTCCTGCAAAGTGCGCATCGGCCAAGATTTGGGGTCGAGGTTCTGGATGTCCGATTTGGGAAGTAAGCAGTACGAGCACATGAGCGTTGCAGTTATTCCCGCAAATCCCAAAGAGCGGCGAAGGGCTGGTAAATCTGCAAAAAATGGGAGGAGAGCAGCTCTAATCGTGCGACCTTCGGGATGCTGATATGTTTTTGAGAGAAAAACCCCCGGATTCCAAAGAACCTTGAGTTGATCAACGACTGGGGTGAGAATCCAATTGACCTGTTCGAGGGATGGTTCTTTGGGACCGGGTGCGATACCTGCGAGAAAGATGTTTTCGGGTCGATATCGAAGTGGAACGGGCAAAGACAGACAGACCATGATGATGAACGTTACACTGACTTTTTTTCCTGCTTGGCGACTGCCGTAGGGGTTGATTCCATCAATGAACATTCCAAAAGTGAGATTACTACCACTCGAGGTGAATTGTTTGCCATGAGTCCCAAGGAGATCTCTCCAACCTCGTGAGTCGTGGATGTCAGTCATGTCACGCTGCGCATTGTATGGAGATCTGGACTTGAGGGCAGTTTGGTCAAGCGCCTCTTCGATCCCTTCCCTGTTGAATAGGCGACCCAGCCAGTCGTTGAGGCTCTGAGCGGCATAGCAGCGAATGGGCAAGCCTTTGTCGCCAGGCTTGAAGAGTCGCGCACCACAAATACGCTTGCCATCTTGCAATGGAGTTTCATCTTGATCTTCACTTCCGCTAGATTGGTCATTGGTATCGTCATACTTGGTGCGAGGAAAACGGCGATCTGTGCAGGTTTTGGGGGCAGTATCGTCTGGGTACATTGCAAAACAGGCAGGGCAGCAAATGCGACGAGTGAGTTCCGGTTCTATGCCCAGATTCTTCAAAACAGTGCGAGCGTCTTGTGGCAGCGCTTTGAGTGCCATCGTGTCAGCAGATGAAAGGGCACAGGAGTTGGCTGAGGAGTGAAGACCACCGCAAATAGCTAGTTGTATGAGGTACCGGTCCATTTTCAACAGGGAAGAGGTCGTATGGAGCGAGCACACTTGTGTAACATAAAACAGCGCCGTTTTAAGGCTTGCAAACATTGCAACAGGATTGCTTAGACGAGACATTCCTGTAGAGAAGCGGGCTATCAGATATTCCAGTCAGCTAGACTGAATGCCATGATGATGATACGCGAGTGCAAGATCTTACAGCAATCATACAGAATTGGCTGGTTACTGGGGACTTCCGCCTGTGGCTCTCCAGGGAGATCAGCAGGTGGGGGGGTATTGCTTGGTTGCAGAGAGAGTCTGGAGAGTGACTGAATAAGCTCTGATGCGTGTCGCTCACTAAGTGGGCTAAAGTCACCGAGGTCAAATTCCATCGAGGGACCTGCGACATGAAGACAATGGTCAGCCAGGAAGTGGAAGATGCTGAAAACAGGGGAGGGTTACCAGTCTCGTTCGCCGCCTCGGCCCAGCATTCAGCTTGTTGCTCGGTTTTGTCGTGCAATGCTTTAGTATCTATGCTCACCTGCTGCCCGGCACGTAGAATTCCGGTTGACGGGTCAACGGATTGGTAAGCTATACATTTCCGGCAGGTGCACAAGACGGATCTGGTCGAAGTGGAGGGCATGTTTTGGTTGATGGATTAATTTTTGCGGATCAGAGTGTATGGGCAGCAGTAGAAGATGGGCAGAATGAATGAAAGATAGGGGGCAAGCAACAGTAGAAGATGGGTAAAATGGATGAAAGATATGAAATATCTAATGGGGAACAGTAGAAGATGGGTAGAATGGATGAAAGACATGGGCAAGCAAGAGTAGACAAGAAGGGGAACATAGTTGTCACAAAGGGAGCACATGAGGCATGTTATTACCTCCTAAGTATGCCAGATTGCTTGTTTTAGCCTTACAAGGGCTGGGGATCCCACAATGCTTTGATGATCTGAGCAAAGTGCTTGCTTGATGACAGGTAATATTGGGAATTTAATGTGTGGCCCTTGTGACCCATAAGGGTGGTCAACCAGATACAATCATAGCACCCCAAGCCAGTTTGGTACAGAAGGGTGCTGGATTTTGGGTTCTCTAGTTACCTGCCTGCACTGACCAGAGGTGCATCTGAGGCAACTTGGCTCTCTTCTTTCCTTACACTGGTCTCTGAGTAGATCCAGTAAGATCATGAGAAGCTTGACCTGCTTACTGCACCAAGTCATCTTGAGTATGACACTTTTTTTTGCCTTTGTTCCAGGTCTTTAGGTTCTTTGTTTTTAGGTAGTGGTGCAAGTGTGGGCTGCCTTAAAACCTCATCAATACACCATTGATGCAGCTATTAACCTGAACAAATTTTTGTATGACAAAGTAAGAAATCAAAGAAAACAAAGTTGTGCTCTTGGCTTACCCTTGCGCGTCGTGCATTGCGTCGATGAGCCTTTTCACGCAGCATTTTCTCTTCAGGAGTCATACGCATTTGCTCCCGGTACCTACATTGATCGAGATCATCAATGACACAGACACAAAGTCTTTGAAATGGCTAAAAAAACGTGCCTTCTCATCAAGTGATTCGAGACATGGTTATGGATCATTACCCTAGCCAAGCTCTCATCACATATGTCTTCGGTGACATCAGGGTATTCCCCAGAAGCTACCAGCCTCATGAAAATTTTGAGGGCAAGATCCCACAGAAAGCGATTGCTTGGGGAGGTGATCGGGGCGCCTAGATCTGGTCGGAATTGCCGGATGCCAGCACGACGCAACACGCGCCGCATGATGGTGATAGTCTCTCGTGATGCTAACGGGTTGTTTGGCCGCCCACTCCGACTCTGAGTCTCAGCATCCAAGTCCATGTCGTCTTCATGATGACTGTGACTGGTAGCGCGGTATTCACTGATATCGCTGTCAGTGTCACCGCCATTATCGGATTGGTCTTCGAGTGTGACAACCCAGCGTCTCCGTTCTTCCACGGTTGCAGGGGAAGGAAGATCTTCCGCAGGAGTACACCCGAGGAGGGTAGCGCAGTGTAGTCTGATTGCGGCCTTAAAATCAAGATAACATTAGATGAGATTGCCGACTTGGAATTGGATCATTGGGAAGCTTACTGGGATTGGTCCAGATCTTGGTATGCGTGGAGGGTTGCGGCTGGCGGTAGTTTGGTTTGCCTTGCGCCTTGCGGTAGTAGGCATTGTGTCGTCCAAGTCCATTTGATTTGACTTGCGGCTTGCGGTGTTGGGGATTGCGACATCCAAGTCCATTTGGTTTGCGGTAGAGGTGGTTGCGTCGTCCAAGTCCATTGGTTCTCCTGCTCTTACTTCCCTCGGGGCTTGGCCGGAACTTGTAACTGCAGCTGGGCGATTGTGAAACATGGAAGTAGGGGTTGCTTGAAGAGATGAACTAAGCGAGGTAACGCCACTCGCTATGGTGTTCATCGCCTGCAACAAGGATTTTGCAACATCTCAAGGCAACACCACTTTCTATGCTGTTCATTCTGTTCATTGCCTGCAGTGAAGATTTTGAAACATCTAGAGGAGACCTTTTGACAAAGCATGTGCTACCTCAATACTTGCTGACCACTTTCCTATTTGTTAGTTGACTAGTGGGATCACAAAGTTAATGGAAGTTGGTGGTTTTGCAATATTGGAATTGGGATGTACAATTCCATGTTCAGATTGAGTATCTATCTGCTTGAATTGAACTGCGAACTGCACCAGTTGTAGAAGACAAGATAAGCAGATTGGTGGGCTTCATATCTGGTCCCAAGGGTTTGTTGGAGTTGCAGGCTTCAGGTGTGGGATTATTGTCTTTCAGCTGTTTGCTTCAGCAGTTTTTATCTTCTGTTTGCCTTGAGTAGTTTTTGATATTGTGAAAGGAACATCAATCTCAGGTGAGGGGGAAAACCAATTTTCTCTATTGTTGAGGCATATGTTGCTCCCTAAGTGATCTGATTGGTTGGGCTGATGCTTAACAAAGGCTTCATAATAATTAACGAAATCTTTTTTGCGGTCAGAGGAGCGCCACTTCACCCCTGAAGCTTTTAGAAATTTCTTGAGATCAGGGATAGTCATCTTCCATGGGTTCTGTCGTTGTTGCGGGGGCGGTGGCCTCTGATCGTTAGATGCGGGTACATCTGCTTGATTTGCACCTGTATCAACACGGGATGCTCGATCAACAGCAGGTGCGTCAGCGTCGTGGCGTGGGGTCGTGTCGGCATGAGGCGGTGCTGGTGAATTGCCAGGAGGTGCAGGAGAATTATCACGGTGTGCGCTGGTTGAACCAACAGGAGACGACGGTGAAGCAACCTGAAGGGAGCAGGTGGGATGCTCCTCGTCATCAGAGGTTATTACGACCATCCTTACTCTCCTCGGTTTCCTGGCCCCCCCAGTGATTGTAGGAACCGACTCTGATGTTGGGATGTCGGGCTCTTCATGTTGCTCTTCGCGCTGAGTTTCAGACATTTGGATGTCGGGCTCTTCATGTTGCCCTTGGCGCTGACTATCATCCATAGCTGCAATCCAAAATTAACATCAACGGCTGCGGCTTAGGGAAAAGAAAAATGATTCCAAGTTGGATTCGCTTTTCAACTCACCTAGAATAGGATCAGAGTGTCCGCCTAGATGCGTCTGCGGACCTTGGGGGAGGGCCATCACATTATCAGAGATACTTGCAGTAGTCGTCTTCGTCACATGTAAATGAATGTGTAGTCAGTATGAAACGTCCAATCAAGCATTCAGATAACACAAGCCCATCACAATCAATGCGATACTTACCACGTTGACCGTGGTAACTCCTGCGGCTGCTTCAGAGATTATCTCTAGAGGCAATGATGGAGCTGGATGAAAGCTTGTCGGTAATGCATGGCAGGGTGAGGCAATTGGTAATGGTGGGCGGGGCGAGGCATCCTCAGTAACGTTAGCGGGTACGCCTTCAGGGGCCTGACTGGAGACGCCAGTTGACATGGATGGCGGACTGATGGAGGCTCCAGTCGTACCGGCAGGACACATGAGCTTAACTGATGGGGAAGGCAATGCAATCGGCAGGCTGCTTGTTGCCGTGGGAGGAGCAGCGGATGTTCCGCTGGGATTAGTAGAGTCCAAAGGGTCAGACGCTGGGTTGATGTGATGGAAGGTTTGTCTGGAGGGCGCAATATGAGGCTCTGTGCTTGTAGCTTCTTTTGTGGGGGCATGATCAGACTCAAAAGGGCCTGGGTAGAAAGGTGTTGGCTTCCCCTTATCTCATTGTTTAGAAAGAGATGACAAAAAAACTCACGTGGGTCTTGTGGGGATTCAAAGAGGCCAAAAGCTCCTGCGCGCCTTTCGAGTTGCTTTGAATCCGTTGATTGATTGTTATGAACTAAGTTCAAGGAGTCAGGAACTGTGCCAACTCTCCCTTTGTCACATTGTGCACAAAAGGATCAAGGCAAAACGGTCTAAGTACTCACCTGGGTCCTGGGGCCTACTATGGGTCGGGTTCATCTCCCCGTTTTCGGGCACATTTCTGTTGAGCCTTTCTGTGGCATCTGGGTGAGCTACATTCTGAAGCTGATCCAACTGAGTAACACCCTGAAGCTGGTCAGCTGGCGGGTTGCTGAGTGGCTTGAGCGTGCGGCGCTTCACTACCCATATTGGTCGCAGGCGGATTGGGTCTAGTCTTGGGGGAGGCTTGCAGCGGGGCCTCTTGGAAGAATAGTCGTCTTTCTTTTCCTGTGATGTGATGTGAAGATGATCCGTAATGTGAAGAGGGCGGATAAGCAAGAGGCAAAGTAAAAGCTCCGTAAATTAGTATCCTGACTGTGGAGCAGTTCAGTAAGAGTTTGACGCACGTCGTTGATATTGTGCTGCCCTTCTGTGTCAGAATCCGTGGCGGCCGGTTTGGCTGAGGTCTCAGCGGGATGATTGGATGCAGAACCACCAACTGCGACCACATTTTCGGGGATGGTCTGTATGACTTTGGCACACACGTTTTGGATTTCAAGCGGGGCTTGGATGCGGTCAGGCTGCCCGTTCGCTTGCAAGTCACTTGAGTTGCGTCTTCCTGAGATATCACCCGCAGGTTCAGACACGACCTTCTCAGATGGGGTCGTAATATCTTGAGACAAGCTCGGCGCATTGGTGTCCTTGCGTTTCAAACCTCCAACAGGCAGTCCTGATTTCTCGATAGGAGGAACGGACACAGGCCCAGCAGCTGATATCCGGGGTTCAGGCAAGTCGAGCGTGCGTTGAGGCAAGGCCGATGCATCTTGGTTGCTGGGACAAAGCTGACCAATTCCAGCAGGATTAATGGAGAGGGCGGGGGAATCTGTGGCTGAGCTGTGTGTACCATTTCCACTTTGTGGTTTCGCCGGGTCAGTAATTGTTTGCTGGCCGTTGTCCCTATTCCCGCTGGGATTGGCCAGGCAGTCTTTGATCACGCCGGGTTGAGCCGTGAGTTCCAAACCTCCGGCAGGAATTCCCGGGGTCTCGACAGACAGAGAGGGCATGAGCCCAGCAGATTGTTCCCGATCTTGCGGCTTGTCGAGCTCTTTGGCGCTGCACACGGGTGTTTCTTGCTGGTCACTGGGAATTACTTGACCTCGAGCTGGCTTGGAAGGGGCGGAGGGATCTCTAAATGAGCAGCGCGCATCATCTCCGCTGGACTGTCTCGCCGGGCCGCTGATTCTCTGCGGGTCGTTTTCCCTATTCCCGCTGGGATTGTCCGGGCGGTCTTTGATCCCGCCGGGTTGAGTCGAGCGTTCCAAACCTCCGGCAGGAATTCCCGGGGTCTCGACAGACAGAGAGGGCATGAGCCCAGCAGATTGTTCCCGATCTTGCGGCTTGTCGAGCTCTTTGGCGCTGCACACGGGTGTTTCTTGCTGGTCACTGGGAATTACTTGACCTCGAGCTGGCTTGGAAGGGGCGGAGGGATCTCTAAATGAGCAGCGCGCATCATCTCCGCTGGACTGTCTCGCCGGGCCGCTGATTCTCTGCCGGTCGTTTTCCCTTGATTTCTCAATAGTAGGAACGCTCACAGGTCCAATAGCTGTCATCCGGGGTTCCGGCAAGTCGAGCGTATATTGAGGCAAGCTCGGTGCATCTTCGTTGCTGGCAGATAGCTGAATACTTCCAGCAGGGTTGGAGGGGGCGGAGCAATCTATGGCTAAGCTGCGAGCATCATTTCCACTATGTGGTTTTGCCAGGTCATTAATTGTTGGCTGGCCGTTGTCCCTATTCCCGCTGGGATTGGCCAGGCAGTCTTTGATCACGCCGGGTTGAGCCGTGAGTTCCAAACCTCCGGCAGGAATTCCCGGGGTCTCGACAGACAGAGAGGGCATGAGCCCAGCAGATTGTTCCCGATCTTGCGGCTTGTCGAGCTCTTTGGCGCTGCACACGGGTGTTTCTTGCTGGTCACTGGGAATTACTTGACCTCGAGCTGGCTTGGAAGGGGCGGAGGGATCTCTAAATGAGCAGCGCGCATCATCTCCGCTGGACTGTCTCGCCGGGCCGCTGATTCTCTGCGGGTCGTTTTCCCTATTCCCGCTGGGATTGTCCGGGCGGTCTTTGATCCCGCCGGGTTGAGTCGAGCGTTCCAAACCTCCGGCAGGAATTCCCGGGGTCTCGACAGACAGAGAGGGCATGAGCCCAGCAGATTGTTCCCGATCTTGCGGCTTGTCGAGCTCTTTGGCGCTGCACACGGGTGTTTCTTGCTGGTCACTGGGAATTACTTGACCTCGAGCTGGCTTGGAAGGGGCGGAGGGATCTATAAATGAGCAGCGTGCATCATCTCCGCTGGACTGTCTCGCCGGGCCGCTGATTCTCTGCCGGTCGTTTTCCCTTGATTTCTCAATAGTAGGAACGCTCACAGGTCCAATAGCTGTCATCCGGGGTTCCGGCAAGTCGAGCGTATATTGAGGCAAGCTCGGTGCATCTTCGTTGCTGGCAGATAGCTGAATACTTCCAGCAGGGTTGGAGGGGGCGGAGCAATCTATGGCTAAGCTGCGAGCATCATTTCCACTATGTGGTTTTGCCAGGTCATTAATTGTTGGCTGGCCGTTGTCCCTATTCCCGCTGGGATTGACAAGGCGGTCTTGGATACCGCCGGGGCCAGCCGCGCGTTCCAAATCTCCGGCAGGAACTCCTGTGGTCTCAACAGAGGGAGCGTGCACGGGCCCAACTGCAGCGGTGCGGTCTTCCGGCAAGTCGAGCGTATCTTAAGGGAAGCTCGATACATACGTCAGTGTCACAGCCGGAATGTGCAGGGCTATCATTTACTCACTTGGGTCCCGAAGTCCAAAGTCGATCAAGTCTATTTCTTTAAGCCTATCTGCAGCATCCGCGTGAGCAGCTTCGTGAAGTTGATCCGGTTGGGTCGCACCCTGCACGCCCAGCTGTTTAGAGAGGTCTCTGTTCTCCTTGACCTATGGTGCCATGCAATAATGATCAGTATTATCGACGATAGGGCGTGCATACAATAGGTAGGTAGAAATACCTCGACTGTTCTTGATTGGGGCTGAGGCAATCCGGCTGGCAAATCTGTCTCAGGCATACCTGATTGCCGCTGTGCCTTGGTTGAAGGAGTTAGCAACGGCCTCTCAGCTGATGGAATCGGTGGACTCCCATCCCTGGCGATCCTCTGTGATTCGCCATCCTTGCTGTCGGGTCTTCTTGAGGTATCACCAGAAGGTTCAGACACAACCTCGCCAGGTTGGATCGTATCTCCAGGATCTCCATGCAAACTTGGCACATTGGAGTCCTTACGGTCGAGTCCTCCGCCGGATGTTCGTGGGTTCTCGACGGGAGGAACGGGCCCGAGGCCAACAGTAGGTATCCGGTCTTCCGGTACGTCCAGCCCTGTGGCATTGCAGATGGGGTTATTTTGCTGGTCGCTGGGACATACTGGGCCGGTTCCAGGCGGGTTGGAAGGGGTGGGGGTGGCACATTCGGTAAGTGAACTGCTTGTATTCTGATCTCCGCCAATTCTTCCTGGTGGGCCATTAATGACATCCAAGTGTTGCAAAGTAACATCAGTGGGGAGACTGGAGGGGGGAAGATGTCCAGGTTGAGGCTCTTTGCGGGCGGCCTGTGAATCTTTGAGTTTTTCATAAAGCGATGCGAGAATGAGCCGTCCGTCTGCAGGATTGAAAGGTATATTGTGCTCGGCAAGGATACCCTGAATTTTCTTCATATTTAGCCTTCTAGCAGCTGAATGAAAACTGCTTCGTTAAGCTTGTCTCCGAAGATTAAGCAAGTGAGTGGAACAAATGACTTACGGGGCCACCTGCTTTCTGCGCAGCCCCGTGAGTCCGGATGAGACTCCGCTTGACTGGTTGGGTTCGTTGTGCGCGCTCGCTTGGGTCTATCAACCGATGCCGTGTCACCATCCCCTGAGCTTCTCTTCCGGCGGCCGTCAAGTGGGTCCATAAGGATGAGCGGCCGATGGTCATTGTAAATTGCGACCAGGACCGCACGCGTATCAGTAGACTTGAAAACGATCCGGTGGTGACGGAGACGGGACTTCAGCTGCCGAACTGTCAGACCCGACGCCTCTGCGTGCAGAAAGCAAGAATCAGCATGTCAAGTCTGATAACGCTTCAGTCCCTGGACAAGAGATAGTCATCATTAAAAACTTAACCTGGCCATTCCTCACTCACTTGGAGTGGTGAAGGCAAGCCAGACGATTGGCAAATCAGTTAGTATCCATGATTCCATTTCAGGCACCTCAGCAAGCAAGCCCGCGTCACGAGCGGCAAAAACATACTTCTCGAAAACATTGCTTGCTCAGGCGATGTTGATCCAACCTTGCCTTTCGTCCACGTCGTTAGCAAGATTCCAGCGGAAGTGTCTGAGCAAATTCAACTTGAAATTCAACTTTAAAGTGAGTCCATCCGGCAGAATGTTGGTGCTAACGGAGTGTCTCCACTTGCAAGAGTTTCCAGGGGCCGCCGGTGTTGGCAGCCTGAATTTATACTGCTTTTACGACATGCTGCCACTCCATTCAACTGATCAGAGCCTCAGCTATCCAAGGACTGTTTGCCAGACAGCCTGACAGCCCATCAGCCAGCTTGACGGGCACAGCCCGGCGACATGACTTCCCGGTTGTAAAACTAGCTGCCTGCTAGAGTCCGGAGGCCCAGGTAAAGCAATTGAAATGTTCATCTTTTTCACCAGTGATCTTTTTATTTACGTTAACTATTCTGTGCTCCATGACGTTAAGGAGGTGTACTGAGGTGTATCTACACAAGTCTGCCTATTCTGCCCACCGGTGATTTCCCATAGCACGGTGTTTATATATCCGCCCTTGGCCTGTGTCGCTTCTGCCAGCCTGGATTGTTGTTAAACCACCGATCATAACATCGACACACTTCAGCTCAATATCTTTGAATCTCCTCTTGCAATCAATCAGTCTCGATTCTCAACTGATACACTGAAGAAAAAGAAAACCCGAAAAAAAAATTGAAGAAAAAGAAAACCCCCAAAAAAATTGAAGAAAAAGAAAACGCCCAAAAAAATTCTTCCGCCTTTGCTATTCCACTTTGTTTCCTTGCTGCCTTTGCATTCCATCTGCTTTCGATTACATTCACTTTCCATTATATCTGCACCCAAAAAAAGTCTAACCACAAGAAGCTCAAAAAATATTAAAATTGAATAAATAAAAACCTGCCCAAGCATCACTTCATACACATTCCATCTCGATTCGTACATATTCACTCTATCTATCCATCAACTCCCCTGTTACCAAGTATCTTCACAAATAAATTTCTCTGTGCTCTGAGCCTGCGTGTCATCTTTCATCTTTGTGCTTATCTATTGAACTATATATCCGTCTGTTCATTAACAATTTCCCCATACCCGCCATCCGCTACCATCATGACTACACCCGATCCGATTGACCCCTTATTCGCCAACATGAAAATCGCCGATTTGAAAGATTTTCTATACGACTTGGAACCCCAAATCACAATCCCAAGCCATATCAAGTCTACACCCTTAAAGATTCTGGCGACGGAAAGACTACGAGCTAGTGAACGTCAGCTCGAAGCACGAAGAGCCAGCACACCTGGTACGTATCATATTTCCCAATTGAATTTCTGAAGGTGACCCGGAATCTGACTTGCCGTGGCTTAATATCCTGATCCAGATTCGGCGATCGACCCCCGCTTCTCCAAGATGAAAATGGCCGACGTGAAAGAGTTTCTTTATGAACTGGAGCCTGGCATAATTATTCCAAGTCACATCAAGTTCACGCCGTTGAAAATACTGGCAACCGAGAGGCTCAGAGCAAGTGAAGGTGAGATGCGACTGCGGTCGCGAAAACTCAGTACACCCGGTAAATGAGATGTTTTATTTCTACGCTCCAAATTTCTGATGGTAATCCGCGTGAAATCTGACATGCTACTTAGGCCAACATGCAGCGCCTTCACCAGACCAGCCTCCATCCAAGAGTGCACCTCCCAAACTCAAGCCAACCAGGCGGGCCGACGCTGACGCCAATGATGTGAGGGGCGCCCCAGCTTCTGAAACGCAATCAGCCCCCCGTCCACGGCGGTCACCTCGCCAACGCAAAACCTCGGAAAGCACCCCAGCGCGCTCGATTGATCCCACACCCTCGCGCCCTGTTCGTAAGACACGCACAACCCGTGACGCGCAGAAACCAGCGGCTCCAAGTCCCACCACCAGTGATCCCCCCCTGCCGAAGGTGAAGTGCAAAACGGTCAACATACTTGAGCGTAAAGGGAAAAAAAATCCACCAGAAGTCTTGTCGTCTGATACTGAATTGACCAGCTATCAGCCCTCCGATGCTTCTGAGGGAGAAGTCATCCAAGGCATTGCGCAGGGTATCTTCATCGAACGGAAACCCCGAATTCCCAACCAATTGCCTAGCCAGGCTGATATACGACCGCCAGTACCCAAGGCACCCAAAGAACCCAGGAGAGGATCCGCGATCCGTACGCCGCCTTCTGGGGGAAGAACCGAGCAAAGTAGATCCCCATCACCTCCTTCAGAAGGTTCGCCCGGCCAAATCAATCCTCCCAATGTTCGATTCCCATCAATTCATAGGAAACCGTCTCCTGGGTTTAGCAAGCCACCCCAGGGCAAATTGCCATCACCGATCCCCAATGCATCACCCCGTCAGGATTTGCCTGGTCCAAGGATGCCTCGCAAGATAATGTTGCCCACCCCTAAGACTTCGTCCTATCCAACCATCTCAACCGACAGGAAAATATCGCCCGCCCTTACTCCAGGCCAAACCATCCCAACCGACCAGAGAAGGCCGCTGATTCCAGCTGATGTGCGTGCTGCTCAACAAAATGTCGGTGTCACCATGTGGCCGGACTTGAGCGCCACAAAGGGCAAAGCTTCTGATTTGACTGCCAGGAGAGTTAGTGATCAGTTATCCCCCCGAATCAATCCTGTATTTCAGCCAATCGATACAATTCTCGATGATTGTAATGCGGCGGATGATCTATTCACACCACTATCACCGTCGAAACCCACTGGCAAGATGCCCCATTGGCCTCTCATTGATCTCACCCTCCCCACGAATCCAACGCCTGATGAAAGCAACGACAATAGTTTCCAAACTGACACCTTCGCAGAGCTGGCCAGCCTTGAGTGGTCGCCAACCAAACCAGGTAAGCCCCATTAACAAACTGTTATCAGCAAGCTGCCCCAGGTCTTGCTTACTGACCTCAGTAATATTTACAGACCTTCCGATTCAGCGCCACATTGACCCGTTCTTCCCTGGGGAATATCTCCTCTCTGAACAGGACACCGCACCTCTGCCAGCACATGTGCCTCTACTGCCAAATACCGCGCCGCCTGCTACCGTGGACAACCCTGTCCCGGTTGTGAATACCAATTCATCCCACTCTCCCCTTCCCCGGGCTAAATTGTCACAGAGCAATTTTCGGTACACAGACCTCTCGAACGGTGCAACAAAGACCGCGCTGGACGGTACAACAAAGACCGCGCTGGCGTTTCCCAACCGAAGTCCAATTGTTGTTGACAAACTCGTCGGTGGCACCGCTGACAAACTTGTATCAGCTGTGGAAAACCATCCCTCCCATCCTCCCCTTACCGAGGTCACCGCGGGCAATCACTCTATACCCGCACTAGACCCCGACTTCTCTAGTATTATTGATAGGGCGATTGAAGACGCGAAGTCGAAACTGAAAGACATCTCCCGAAACGCAGCCAATATGCGTGTGCGTGGCTCGAGTGTCCCCCCACCGCTACAGGTACATGACTCGAGTATCCCCCCATCGTCACAGGTACATCGTGCTTCGGGTGTTAGTCCATCGTTGCAGGTACATTGTACGGTAGGTCGGCGTGCAGTTTCGGATCACCTTTCGTCCAAGGCACCGGCGAGAGATGTCAAATCTGGGAGCTTTCAATTTCAAGTTCCCACTTCAAGTTTTTCTTTTAAGCAAAGTCATCGCGCTATTGATGAAAACTCAAGACAATTTCTGAAGCGACCAGACCCTGTCAGCACAATCGAAATATCTGAGCCGTCTGACGCCTTCCTCGGTAGAAGAACAATCAGACCAATCATTGGCAAGCGAATCAGGGAAGAGACGGAAGACATTTTGATTTCAAATGTCAGGTCTCCGCGTTCGACATGTCCGGCGGCAACATCAGCTGCGCCTCCGAGGGCAATCAGTCCGCCAACTGTTTTGTACCCTCCACCGTCTAAGGCCCTCCACTCTACCAGCGCTATCAGTGCCTCCGCCCCTCTGCCCTCAACATCAATGGCCGTTGATAGCGATGCCGGACCCGAGTCCTTGGCATCCTCTCTGCAAGTAGAGGATGGAAAATTATTGAAAACAGCTGTCGGCAGTGTTATGTTCATCCCACTTATCAACTCACTTCCCGTACCGCTCGAAAAGAAAGTCGATTCCCCAGGACAAGGTGACATCGACTCGGGACAGTCCTTGGCTGACTCGCCCCCTGCAACTCCACACACACAGGCGTTAGATGAAAGAAAAGGTAGGCATTTGTTGCTTCCACTGCCATCGCAGCCACAATCCCAATAGCAGAGTAACATTTCATATGTTCACCAGATCAACATATCCCGGGTGACGACATATTGCGCAATGCAAGCCACTCGTTGGCTGAGCATCCACATCCTACCAGCCCACCTCACTCATATGTCCCGCTCTGTCTGACCAATCAGAAAGAGAAAACTACGGAGCCCTCCGTAACTAATTCTCTCCCGCCACCTCTTTTCCCAACGGAAAAGCATGATTTCGACTCATTGGCTAAACATTCACGTCCTGCCACCCCACTTCAATCACCCGCGCCGCCTCGTCTCCTCAATCAGGTAGTCAAGACTTTAGATCCCAATGTGCCCAATCTTGCCTCGCTGCCTTCTGGCTCGCATGACGGATGCTCTTCAGCAGCGTTGAATGCAAGCAATCGACCAAGTTTCCGTAAGTCTTACTTTACTCGTAATTCCGCCGGAACAGTATCTTCAGTCCCACTCACATTCACTTAAATTCACTCGGCAAACGCGATTGATGCAGTTCAATATCGGTCGTTTGACGAGCTGTCAGAGAATGAATCTTCAGACGAGGAACTTGATATAACCTCCCTCCAGCATTCACTTGCTCCCTCTCCTTCCAAACCCTCCGCCTCCATTGTAATATCTATGGCCCAGACCCTCAAAAGTACTGTCGCCTCCTCTCAACTTGCGCACAAAACAAAACCCATTGAGCCTGCAGACAAGTCAGCTCCCATGTTCCTTGGCCTCCTGTTTACAAAGGACCACGAATCCCCAAGGGAATCCTCAGAACCTGTTGATACTACGCCAGCCACATTAATCCCCACCCTGGTTGAACAGGTCATGGAACCCCCAGGACCAGCTGATGTCTATCCTGGTCCCTCCCTCGCCGGCTCACCCAAAGTTATCCCACTGGAATCTGATGGAGCTGCGAGTGAGTATTTGGTGCTGTCATGTTGCTTTTTGAAATAGCTGACGATTTTAATAACCAGCTGCGGAGGATCCAGACTCCAGCAGGTGTCCTACTGGTCCTACTCTCGCCGAATCCAACGACGCTTCCATGCCTGAGGTCACGCCAATCACCTTGCCCTCGGCTCAGGTCGAACGGGAGATAGAGTCATCCCAAGCCATCGATGTCCCTGAGGTTCCGTCAACCCCTTTAACCCCTGCCTTAGTCGGACAGGACATGGAAACCTCAGAACCCATTGATACCCCCGAGGATACGTCAGCTCAGGACATGGAACTCTCAGGGCCAGCCGATGTCTATTCTGGTTCCTCCCTCGCCGGCTCGCCCACCATTATGCCGATGGAATTTGATGCAGCTACGAGTGAGTATTCGGTGCTGCCATGATGTTACCTCTCCTCCGAAATAACTTACCGATTTCAATAATCAGCCGCGGAGTATCCAGACTCCAACAGATATCCTGCTGGTCTGACTGCAACCGATTCCAACCACGCCCTACTGATGGATCTACCCCCCCTACCTAATTCACCCTTTTCGGACGCCAGCGAATACCGATCCACTTATGAGCCTAGTGAGGCATCGGCTGATGAAGCAAGTAGCTCAACAGACGGGGACGACACTCCCACCAGAATGTCCACGTCGTCCCCCGCAGCCCCCGCATTACTTCCTGGTGATGCATTTGCATCATCTTCACAGGGAAATTCTGACCCGCACACCCAGGGGGTCCACGAGCAACCATCGCCTGAAACCTATCATCCCTTGATGTAGGGGGGGGGGGG
>SMGU01005305.1:0-17361 GCA_004348175.1 Puccinia novopanici
TTTATTTACACCCTTATTAGTCTTTATCCCCTATAAACACTATCTATCTGGTCACTCTATAGTATTAGCCCCTTCTATATTATAGTTTTACAATATTAGTCACCCTTATATATATCAACAACCCCCTTATATACCAACAACCCCCTTATATTCCAACAACCCCCCCTATATTCAATATCTCCCTCACTGGTGCTTGAACCCACTACCTTCACCCAACTTTATTCTCAGAGCCTGAGCCCTTAACAGCTAGGCTAATCACCCTTCTATAAACTCCAACCCCCTTCTCTCACTCTATATTACCCCATCACTAGGTCCTGTGTTCAATCCCTGGTTGAAGCACTTGCTCCCTCACCTCACAACTCATTCCCCATCACAAATCTCATCACTCATCACATCTCATCACTCATCACTCCTCATCACTCATCACTCCTCATCACTTAACACTCTTCACCACTCATCATCACTCCTCATCCATCATCCATCATCATCCATCTCATCTCATCAACATCATCAACCTTCACTCACTCTCATAGATAGATCTCACTTGGTCCACAGCCATCTCAAACCAGACCATCCCTATCATGTTAAATAAACTGCCAAGCGATCTTGGTGGTCTTGTTTTCTGATAGCATAGAAGTGCAGAGCTTGCAACTCATCCATCCCCTTCTCAATTCAGCAAAAGGGTTTCACAACACCTTTTGAGTCTTACACCGTGATCGCAAAGATCTGCTGTAAAGTATACGCCACCATGGTTGAACTGATCCAGTGCAACACTAACGCCAGTCCACCTGCTGAATCCAGGGAGCGTCAGTGAGGTTGTGGCTGGCTGTGGGGGTTGACATCCAATTGAGTGATAGTAGAAGCTTCCCAAACTGCTGAAAAGGGAACCAAAATAGCCTCAAACGTCCTAACGTCGATTCCCATTACTGTGATAAAGGCCCAATCATTTCCGATTTCCCGCATGTGCGTCCAAGCACTGAAAGCCCAAGGGTGACCTGCAAGATTGGCCCGAGTAAGGTACGTTCGTAGTGTTCAAATCGGCAAAGATTTGCCCAAAAGTGCTAAGGCAGCTATCAAACCAATTGCTTCCTCGTCATCCTGTTGCTGCTGGGAGGTGTGATTCATAGATTGTCCAGTTAGAATTGGCAAAGTTTTGATTTATTGTGGATTTGTGTAAAATTAGCAAACAAGGGCAACGGGAATGGAATTTTAGAGGGGGCTCCAAAAATAGATTTAGAAAATGTATTTCTGACTCTGTAGGGGGCTACAGAATCAAAGGGAAGTCCTCCACTCACAGTTTATCCATGGCATTCGCTACCCTGAGGCACATTGGAGTCACAGCATAAGCATCCATTTGGTCATTGTTGGTGATTTGTTTTTTGCCAATTCCAAAGTCCTCTACTTTTTTTTTGCCTTTAATTCTCTTGTGCTCCATAAACAGAATAGCTAATCCTGTGCTTTTCTCTTGCTTCAATCATTAAGCAGTGATGATATGTGTTCTACCTGCAGGTCTGAGATCTTTTTTTCCAGCAATGAACCTTCCATTACATAAATTTATTTCCTTTATAGTTGATGATTCAGCAGAGGTGAATGATGGCCAAATTTTGTTGATGAGTAGGTTTATAGTTGATGATTAAGCAGAGGTGAATGATGGCCAAATTTTGTTTATTAGTAGGATTAAGTTTCTTGATACACAGAATTTTGAATTAATGTGCAATCAATTGGGTCTAGTGGCGATGGGTGTGTGAGATTATCATCTCAGAGAAACCTTCTCAGAAGGTTTGCAGACAAGACCTAGCTGCAAGGATTGGTAAGCCAAACTGTGCATGCAGACTCAGTCAGAACAAAATACAAGACAAGCTTACGCAATTAATTTGTGTTTGGTGTAGAACCAAGAACTGAGCATGCAAGAATGGGTAAGACAACCCCTGAATGAAAGGTCAGCTAGAGATAAGGGCAAGACAAGATAAGCTGATCCATATAATTGTGTCTGTGCATACAGAACCAAGACTTGATCTGGCCATCTCCAAGACAGAACCAAGAAAGAACCATCACGAAGTCTTTCTGAGAAAGAACTAGCTCAAAGACAACAGGTATGTGTAGAATATATATGAAGAACAGAAGAAGGCAAATAACTGACTAGTTCCAATTTTATATATTAAAGACATACAAACCTCTTATCCAGAACACAGAATAACAATAGCAAAGAACAGGAAATAAAACTCCAATATAGTGAGGTGCTAAAAGAACAAGATAGAAAGACAGAATTGAATAACTAAGTGTCATGATATAATTGCCATTTGCATATTAAGTATGCTATGTATTGGTTAAGTTTCAAGACTTGAAAGTTCAAGTAGTGTCAGTGTCAAGTGTCAGCGAGTCCGCTCAGTCAGATTTTTTTTTTCTCAGAAAGTACCACTCACTCAAAAAAGAAACACCAACATCGTCAAGAGATCTTTGAGAGCCTAGAGTCAAATAAATTGATAACCAACAATCAATAGTTAAACATCACTCAGTCATCAAACAACAACATCAGCCTTATCTTTCAAATCAATAACACCAACAGATTCAGAGTAGATTATCAAATTCAGGAGGAGTAAGAAAAATCAACATCTGTTTTGCAGGGCCTTGAGGTAGTGTTATAATGACTGTTGTTTTTCTTGTTTATATCTTTAACTGAATATATTATTTTTCTTAGCATTCATCTAGAGTTGTTATTGTTGATCATATATTTGTCTTATCTCATGTTGTGGCATTGTAATTACTTTTATCATGTTGGTTATTCATTTCATTTATTTTTTTATCTCGTTCTTCTCTCTATGATTTCTTGGTTGATTGATTTTATTTCTTTCTTTACTAGTTTCTTCTACTACTGGCTGAAATAAATAGATTTACAACAAAGAGTGTACACCTTGTCTCATCACACCAAGTAGAAACAAATTCTCATTGTAGAAAGAAGCGCACAACAGTCTTAAAGACTCAGAAAGGTGCAGCAGAGTTATTTGCCCATAAGAAGTAAGAAAGGTACAAAAGCTGTTCTAGAAGAAAAGGGTAGCTGACTTAGGTGTACTGCAACAGTTGATCTAACGCACCACTTGACGACTGTTCAAAAAATTAAGCACACACCACTCGGTTTCCATATTCCCCTTTTCTCTCTCCATTCCTCTTACAGCTGCGCTTGTACTGCTCTTGCGTACTAAAAGATTCCCACCTTAATGCTGTGATTGTACTGGTGAAAACTCTTCTTTACTTTGTCTGACAAGAAATGAATTATCTTAGTTGTCTGAAATCTTTTAGGGTGCTCAAAATTTCCAAAAGGGTTTTTACTACAACCTCGAGGGCCCAAGAAACCCTCAAAACGTCTTTTGGTTTATTGCTTTGACAAAAGAAAGAAAAAAACAAAAATAGAGTATTGCAAAGGCACTACGGGGTGTACGAGCATCTTTCCTTCTGTGGAAATTTGCATGTAGCTTGTAAACTCAGGGAGTTATGAGCTGGTCAAATTTCTCCATATTTCTCAAAGATCCTATACGGCAAGCAGGGGGACTTGAGGTCCAAGTCCCTCCCCGCGGTTGGGCGCAAAATTGTCTACAGCCACAAAGACCGCAGCTGGAGGGACTTCGTTAAGTTAGTAGGTGTCAGAATGCAAACCTGGTCCTAACCGAACCAGTTGACACTAAGAGCATCCGCAACGGTTCACCTAAAAGCTAACTAAAATACAACCCGCGCGTGCTAAGTATAGCACAGAATCCAGCGTGCACCACATTGGTATCCGCTAAATCATGAGCTGGTCTCAATTTGCTGCGCTAGCAAGCAACTCGCAACACCACATTGGTATCTGCAAAATGTCTTCTCGCCATTCTCGAATCGACTGGTTCCAAAATCACCACCAACTCCTCCTTGATCTTAATGAAGAAGCTGAACAAGAAGAATCGGAATTATTGGCCGGGCAAGCTGAGCATCTTCTTCATCGAGCCAGTTGGCGCCACGAACCATCGTGATATTGGGATTTGTATGAAAAGGAGTCGAAATCGGGTGGTGGGTATTCAATCGCTATATCTAGCAGAGGAGAGGGATGCTCACTGAACTTGGATATTCAATATTGCTTTAGCATCATCGCCAAGTCCCTCCAAAGATAGCAAGGGTTAGCGAAAAATGCTAAAATATTTAGCAAACATCGGGATTTTAGCAACCCCAATGTGGTATGTTTTGGCGCTATAGTTAGCATAGCGCGCGGTTTAGCAGAACCGTTGCGGATGCTCTAACCCTGTCACAACAGGTGAGTTAAAAGACCGTAGCCACTCAAACCGGTCCAAAACCAGTTGTCCTGATCAAACCCTTCTTACCACCACAGGTGACGAGTTCCTTAGAAGGTTGGACCACATCAGGCGACAACCGGATACTGCGACGATGTCCTGAGTTGAACCAGGCACGAGCAATGACCTTGGCACAAGTAAGCAGAGCTGCATACACTTACATCGGGAAGTGGAGATTATAAATGACAGGCTCTAATCAGCTGTACTTATTCCCTCCTCAGCCACTCCGATAGAACGTCTCCGTATCACCAGTCACAGCAGCTCACTGAACCACACACCTTACTCTAAACCACTCCATCTCAAATCATCATCTTGCTATAACCCACACGACGATCTCCTTCCGTGTCATAAAATAGCTACTACATTCTCCTGTCTCTCTCCGTCTCTTCTCTTATTCCTTGTTCTACCTCACTCCCTAAACAACTCTCTGTTCCCTATATCACCTTCTCGGCCTTGGCACAACGTGTACTGCCTTTAGGTGTGATATTCTTGTCTTACACATTCTTTTGTATGAAACATGTCCTGACGCAATAAACCTTTAGTCTTGCGTATTCTCACAGTAGGACGGCCGGTTTAACATTTCCCTCTACTTCAAAATACGCTAATGTCCTAGGCTGGTAAATCCGACGTTGGGAATGTAAGCCCTTCTTTCGGGGGCTTAAGCGTCACCGGGACTGTCAGAATATGGTTCAAGGAACCTTCATAGACGCTGACTCAGTCATGCGCAACCTACGTGAGTACAATACACTCCTGAGCGTAGCTACACCACGGGCGGGATTTGCGAACTTGCAAGCCGTCAGTGAGCTGTCTGGGACAAAGTTGCGTGTTGAGAGCGGCATGTCACAGCACTTTGACTGGTCTGCTCGTGCGACTGGCATAGCGACAGCATTGCGACGCCAAGCGGCATGGGTACAGCAACCAAAGAGGGAATGATAACGGCATGGGGCCCACCAGAGACATGAAACAGTCAAGGTGGTCCCCATCCGGTGAGTGTTTACGTCTGATTGGCTGGAGCCGTCAGAGACACGGCAGATGATACCGAAGCTAGTCCGCTTCGATCTTGTCACAACGTTTGACGGTAGCCCGCCCGCTAGTGTGCCGTTGCCTTGTCGACATCCTCATTACATTTTTGCTTGCTACAAAACCACTCAGAAGGTGCTATCTCAAGCCCAAAAACTTGATAGCACCTCGGAAAAAAAAACTTTTTTTTTTTTGAAGAAAAAAGAACTTGTAAAAAATCGTATGTGATAGCTAAAGAGAAGGGGGATTATATGTTTGTTTTGGCTTCCAAGAAGGAAGTAGACGATGGGCAATCGGTTAGTACCCGCAAGTCGACCTCGCTCGATCTGAAGAGCGATGGATCGATGCTGGGACTAGGAGCTTTTTAGTCTGCGACCCACCCGGCTCTAGCGGTCAGCCATCCGGTAGACCATCAGTCGGGCTGGCCGCAAAATTCCAGAACACGGGTCGTCGTGCACCCGGTTCTGTGTCGGTCTGCATGCTGACAGGGTGACCCAAGACGTGCGTGCCGTACACGCCTCGTCAACCACTGCTGGGTCAAATTGAGTCGCCTCGCCAGCAAAATTGGCGTACAATTCACGTCTCCCGCCGCCCGCCGTGTAAATCAGTTAGTCCCTGGTACTAACCCTGACCGTCATTACAGACAACGAAATCAGGCTTGACCTTATGAACCCTGGCCCTGACCAGGAGGAGTCACTTTGCCCTAACAACGACTCTGTCGAGGCCTAAGGAACAATGCAAGGTCACAGACCCTATCAAAGACATGTCAGTATTGCTGTCGTTTGCTTCCTGAACTCAGGCTATAAAAAGAGTTGCAACATCATTGATATGCTGACTCGTCGAACTTCTCCCTTAGCATTTTCCAATAGCACTTTCTGTTTATCTTTCCAAAGCAAGCCATCGACCCTTGCGAACTCTTGTTGACTTCACTCAGACCTCGATCCTCTTGCTCAATCTTGTTGATCTTACTCGAACTCACATTATTCACCTGTTATCATCACATCCTTGTCACACTCCCGTCTCCTTTTGACACTTCAAGCTTCCTCGTTCTTACCCCTTCTCAACTGTCTCTTCTCTCCTCATTTACCCCAAAGCATCCTTTCTCCTGTCTCCTACCTTTCTTCATTGTCCATATTTTGTATCACAACACCTGTTCATCTCTGCCTTTAGGTACCATTGGTTCTACCTCAAAAGAACTGTATTCGCTCATGTAGCTTACATTTCTGTATGAACATGAGTTCTAATGACAAATGAAACCTTTAGTCCTTCCAATTCTCACAGTTTCCCGGGCGGATGGGCTGGGAGATCGTTGAGAAGCGCTTGGCTGGCGGATGGTCCCACCTTGAGACCAACCGCATCTAAACCACTCCTCCATTCAGATAACGGAGTGAAAATCCCTTCCTCCGTTCGAGGGAGGGTTGTCCTGACCGTCCTCCAACATGTTAATTAACCTGGTCTCCTGTTTGCCCAACGGTGAGACGTGTTTGGGACAGACGGGCCCAGCCAGTAATCCTGGCAGGTGGGCCGTTCCGGCCAAGGTCACTTCTTCGGCTGTTGCATGCCAGTTTTTTTTCTGTTTGCCTTGTCTGTCTGGACAAACCATGTTCTTTACAGCTGGTTTGATTCTGAATTATAGATTATGTGACATGCTAAAAGAAAAGAGTCAAGAAAAATCAAGTTGTTGGCCCAACTGGTCTCTCCCACTTCTGGTGACCTGTCTCCAATCCAATACACTATTGTCTTGCACTTTGTTTGTGAAAAAACATGTGTCTCATTTTCTGATTAGCGTATTAGGGGGGTTCACGATATGAATTTTTGCTTCCGATGACCCATAAAATGTTTTCCGACAGACCAATTTCAGACATAAAACTTTTGCTAAAATTTTAGCATAAAATCTATAAAAAAAATTCTGAATTATCATAGCATATGTCATATCATCAGAAAACTCTTAAAACACACCACTTTTCCCGCTGGACTCCTCTCCCCTCCCCCAAAAAATTCCACTCACCCCAAACCTTTCACTTCACATCCACCAACCCTTCCAACATCAAATCTCCCTCCAACACCTTTCACCACACCCATCTGTTTGAACTTCCGGGAAATAGAAACTCCCATCAGAAATGTCATTGGTAAGTTCATATTCCTATCCAATCCTTATTTCATCTGGGGTACTGATACTTACCAAAATATTAGATTGATCCTTCATTGTTCCCGCAGAACACAGTTAGCCAAAGCCCCCATTGCTCCAACGAAATTCAGGACGCCAGCTCAACACAAAACTCTCAGGAGCAGGAATCCCTCCCTCCATTGTTGACTTTGTCTATAGTATCCACTCAGGCTCTGGGTAGAAATCAGCAAGATGATTCAACCAAAAAAAAAAAATGCTAATGACGTACCAAGAAGGAAATGAGGCTTTACAACAAGGATAAAGCCAGAATCAAGCGGTTTAAGGATGCAGAGAAGGCAGCGAAAGTCATGGCACGAGCGTCAACCAGCCGAAGCCAAAGGAGACAGTCAGCTGGTTCCGCTCCCAGAGGTCGACTTTGTGGGTCTTCACTCAGGTCATCATCTTGGTCAGCTAGCTCACAATCTCAAAGTACGCAAGCTAGTGATGATTCAATGGTGCCAGATGTCAATCCCCTGTTCTTCTTGGAAGATTACGAAAATATCTGTACTTACCTCGAAGAGGAAAAAAACTCAAAGCAACTCTACGGCAGTGGCTCAAAAACTACTGTCGGTGCTAGTCAACTGAGCAAATTGGCGGCTTACAAAACATTTGAAATTTTTATCAATGATCAGTCGTCTTGTGGCCTCCACTTGAATGGGAAACAGCTCCGCTCTCGAGTCGACACGTATCACAAAAAATTCTCGCAAACTAAGGATTGGGCCAAAAACACTGGTGCCAGGTTAGTTGAAGAAGACAGCACAATTAGCTTGGCAGAGAAGTTGGAGCAGATGTGCCCCTGTTATGAGCGATTGTAGGCTATTTTCGGCTTCAAACAAAACATTCAACCATTGGCTACGTACAACTCAACCAATGGGTGTGGAGCAATGGTATCTTCTGTATCTGAAGATGACGCCAATACTCAAAGAGCTGATGATGAAACAGAACATCCAGAGGTATCGACACCCCAAGCAAGCCCTGAACAATTTCGATTTGGTGACACAGTGCCTGGAGGCATTGATAATGGCCAATCAAACTCAAATAGCTTGGGATGCCCCATGGACAAAGACACCTCCAATGATTCACAGATGAATCAATCTCAAACTCCAGGTCACTCTTCTGCTCAATAATTTCACTTCAAATCACAATGGTCTCCTTCTCAAACGGAATCCACTGCCTCACAAATGACTCATGTGCCTTCTCACCCCAATCCTTCACTAATCTTGAATGATTCGGGAAATAATTCGCCAAATGTCCCTATTCCAGCCAATTGTTGCCAGTCTCTTTCATCTGGAAGCGAGAATCCCAACTTGCAAATGCGTTCTGCTAGGCAATATCCGAATCAATGTGGATCTGATCGAAGTAGTGTGGGACCCTCTCGCAAAACCAGTAGTCAATCTCAATCCAAAACGTCCATTGCCGGGGCCTTTGAGAACTCCACCAACAAGAAGTTTACTTACCTTGAACAACACATGGTCTGGGACAAAGAGAAATACTTGTGAGAATCTGAAAAGCGAGATGGCCAATTTGAATGGGAGAGAGATAAGCATAAGCTACAACAAGCCGCAGAAGCACACAAGATTGAGTGGGAAAGAGGGAGGTATTCGATCCAGCAAGAAATAAACCAACTTCAAGCGAATTGGATGTATGAGCTGGAAAAAGAGCGGATCAATCATCAACACAAAGCAAATGACAATCGAATGAAACTTGAACAAGAGCAACTGGCCCTTGATAAAGCCAAATTCAAACGTGCACAAAAGGAAAAAGAAGATCGGTTGGCTGCTGTGCAACAATGGATGCAACAGGGGAAAAGCACAGATGAAATCACCACTGTGATAACCGAACTAAACTCCCTTATCCGGACCATCATTTTCCGGTCCTATACTTAGCCTTAATCCACTCCTCAGGATCTTCTCCTTTATCGGCCGCCCCGGTCTTCTCTTGTTTCCTCCTACCAACCGCTCTGAGATAATCTTGTCCTTCCCTTCCTTCTTAGATCGGTGTTTAGCTTCCTTCCTTTTTCCTGACTGTTCCTAAAATATCATTAATATAAGCCGCATCCAGCTTCTCGCCGAAACTGGCTGTTCCACCTTTTCCTTATCCGCTTTCTCTACTTGTATTCTAGCAATCCCATCTAATGGGATATCTCGTATTCTCTCTCGCTCTACTTCTATCATCCCTCATGCTTACTTGTAGGCCTGACGGCTATATAAGGACCTTGGTCCTCAGCAATGATAGGACAACTCAGTTCACTCGTATTTCCTGCACCTAAGAAACCGTCGAGTATTCACAGAAATATTTCTGTGAGTTTATCTTTTCTTATTTACTAACTTTCCGCCACAATAAACAAAGTTAGGCAAATCAGAAACCCCGAATAACTCACAAACAGCATTGTAGTTAAAAAAAAAAAAAAAAAAATTGATAAAATGGACGCCGCCATGAACGACGGTCAGGCTGCGGCCCGAGAAGCCGCCCGAGATGAGGTAATTATTAACCTCCAACACCAGGTACAACAGTTATTGATGGCTAACGCCATGAACCAACAGAACCGACGCGAAGAACACGAACGCGTGGAGTCTATTTCTATCAAGTTGCCAGATTTCGATGGAAAGGGTGACGTAGACATCTGGGTTAAGAAAGTCGAGCTAATCCTATGTGGAAAAAAATATCCCGAAGATCGTTGGATGACGATGACGATCCAAAGTCTCAAAGATACCGCTGAGGCCTTTTGGTTTAATCTGGTCAACGAACTCGGCACCGACGACATCCCGTGGGCTACCTTTAAGGAGAAACTCCTTCGCCAGTTCGACTACGTGCACAAACAGTATGACGCCCGGTTGGCGTTACAGTTCTTAAAATATATCAACGCGGAAGATTATATAAATAAATTCAAACGGTTGTGCGTCAAGTTACCGTCCACCAAAATGACAGATGAAGATAAAAAGTTCCAGTTCACTGTCAATCTCCCGGGACACCTACGAATCAAAGTCTTGAGCGACAAAGGGAAGACGCTAGACGACTTGTGCCAGTCCCTCCTGGAACACGAACGATTGGCCAAAAGTAAATTTTATCGCGGTAACCATGGCTTTGCTAGTGGTCATAAGAGTTTTGTACCAGACCACCACCGACGCACAAGCCACTCCAACTTTTCCTTCCCAAGAAGAGGCTCGATTAACCCCTCTAACACACCGGCACCCATGGACCTGGATGCGTTAGATGTAAGCAAAGCTCGATGTTATAATTGTAACAAAATAGGACATCTTTCTAAAGATTGCCCTTCCCCCCAAAAAATCAAGTACACCAATCCAAAAGTGTCTAATAAACCCAGAGCAAAGTCGACACTCAACCTCATCGATCTGGACCCACCAGACGCGGGCCCCAAGCCCACATCAGATGGCTTGTTTTTGATGGAACGATACGAAAAAACCAGATCAGCAGAATATATCAAAGCCAGACTCGAAAGGATCAGCAAGAATCTGATGGGAGGTTTCGATTGTACTATTGCCGATTTCAACCGACACCTCTGGGACTCCGTCGAAAGGGAGAAAGAGAGTCATCAACTATGCAAAAAGATTGAGTCTAACATCAAAAAACTCAATCCGGAAGCTTTAGAATTCATCCCGGGCGCACACCAACACGGAATATCACAAAACCTGAACTTGAATTACTTTGAACCAACTGGATCGCGACCATTATCCAATAACAAACGAAGACTGACAGAAGTAGCTGAAGAATCGAACAAGCGGGTTAAAGAAAGCAGTCGAGGGTATATTGATTGGCTAAGAATAGATAGCGACGACGAAACTTACAATTTCGAGGTCACCTCAAGCCCCGCCTGCTCTAACATTATTTGGCTCGGAGACAGCCTGCCGGAGTTACCCGGCTCACAATCGGACTTGTACCTTAATCAACTCGACAACGATGAGAAATCACTCCCGAGGTACGAGTTCAACATAGGGGGAGTTACTTGCGACACGATCATTGACTCTGGGGCAGGATCGGTGTATCTAGACCTATCAGTAGCACGGGAGTTGTTCATAAGAAAAGAAATCGAGGTACTCCGGGTCCCGCCCCGGAATGTCAGACTAGCAAATGGCCATGTAGAAAAAATTGATAAGAAAGCGAAATTCATCCTTCGTGTTGGCAACAATAGCATGGCGCTAGAAGCTTATTTGATCAACTTACCCGAGATGGATCTAGTACTCGGATTACCCTGGTTGTGTCTGACTCGTGCGGTTCCCGATTATGACGATCTGAGCTACAGTTTCATCGACAAAGAAGGAGAAGCTGTATACATCCGACCGTATAACCAAGCGGGAAACCCTATAAGAGGACTAAACAGCCTAATAGATGAAAATAACGTCCCCAGCTCCGAGTTTGAACAAGTGGCACGTTCGACAGCGCCGAATTCCTTCCGCGAAGTTGTTGGCCTCCCTCAAGAGAAAGAGTTCAAACATGATATTGATACGAACGATGCGGCACCAGTGAAGGTACATGGACGACCATATTCACCACCGGAACATCTTCTCATCGATCAGTTTGTGAAGGACGGTCTAAAGGAAGGAATCATCAGACCGAGTAAGTCACCCTGGTCCGCGCCTATCATCCTGGTAAAAAAACCGGATGGTACGTCACGTGTGTGCGTCAATTATAGGAAACTTAATGCGCTAACAGTCAAGGACTCATTCCCGTTGCCGCGTATAGATGTCGCTTATCAATTCTTGCAAGGCTCTAAGATCTTCAGCTCAATCGACCTAAAATCGGGTTTCTGGCAAGTTAAATTAAGCACTCGGTCTATCCAAAAAACAGCCTTCGCAACCAGAAATGGAGCCTACGAATTCGTAGTAATGCCTTTCGGGTTATGTAACGCACCGGCTACCTTCCAACACATGATGAACACCATCCTTCAAGAATGCTTAGGTAAATACGCGCTTGTATACTTGGATGATGTTATCGTGTTTTCTCGATCAAAAGAAGAACATAAAAAGCATATCAAGCGAATCTTTGAATTAATCGGAAAATACGATCTTGTAGTTTCACAGAAGAAATGCGAATGGGGCAAAGACTCACTGGTCTTTCTTGGACACGTTGTAGATGGAAAAGGGATAAATGTGGACGATCGAAAAATTGATAAGATCACCAGCTGGCCCGTCCCAACAAACATAACCGAGGTAAGAGGTTTTCTAAATCTCGCAACCTACTACAAACGGTTCATAAAAAACTTCTCAAAAATCGCAACACCCATGTACAAGTTGACGGAGGGTTCGCCAAAAAAAGGAGCTGCAGTTGAGTGGGGGGAAGACCAAGACCACACCTTCAAACAACTCAAATATTATTTAACCCAAACAGTACTACTTCACCATCCTAAGCCTTTCTCGCCGTTTGTCCTTGATACCGACGCATCCGGCCAAAACATAGGGGCAGTCCTACAACAAGACCCAGACGGCGAAACTATCGAAAAAGATTTTAATCTTGAACAATATGCGAAATCCGTGAAGAATTACAAACTAAAGCCAATAGCGTATGAGTCGCGGAAATTGTCAAAGACGGAACAAAACTATTCAGCTCAAGAAAGAGAATTATTGGCCATTGTCCATGCGTTAAAACACTTTCGTGGATATGTCGAAGGGTCCCCGGTCTTGGTACGTACTGATCACGAATCCCTCAAGTATTTCAAAAGTCAAAGACATGTCAATAGAAGGTTAGCTAGGTTTGTTGACGAAATTGAATTCTTCAACGTACACATCATATACCGCCCCGGACCGGAACAGTTGGCCGCCGACTCTCTGTCAAGAAAACCCAACACTAGCTCAGATATAGAACCCCCGGAAACAGCGACACCCCTGTTCAGCCTAGAACCACTGGTCGACGAGGCATTCAAAAATTTGACCACACTAAAGGACAACCACCCGGACAAGTTGCTCGCCGCAGGGTTTAAGATAAAGAATGGAGAACTATTCAAAACAGCACATGGGAAGGCGGACATGAAGGTAATATGTGACCTGGAAAGAGCAAAAAGACTAGCCGAAGAAGCCCATGTAAGACTAGGTCATCGAAATGAAAAAGATACTCTGTTCCAGCTCAAAACTGAGTGTTTCTTCCCACACATGCAGAAAATAATCGAAGATATCATCCATAAATGTACGTCTTGTCAGTTTTGCGCGAACAATTCGGACCGAAACAAGATGCCAATGCAGGTAATAGAACGAAAGGCGCCCTTCGTCACCTGGGGCATGGATTTCGTGGGACCACTGCCAAAGACAGCAAGAGGTAACCAATATTTAGTAACAGCTATCGATTATGGCACCGGGTGGGCATACGCCGAACCATTACGGGCACGCTCAGGATTGGCGGCAAGCAAGTTAGTTAAATTAATCATCGAAAACCACAGCTTCCCACATTCAATCACCACCGACAACGGGAGCGAGTTCAACGGGATTTTATATCAGAAGTTCTTACAAGAACACAACATCAAACAAAATCGAATCTCTCCTTATCATCCACAATCGAATGGGTTAGTGGAAAGATTCCACGGAACCTTGGTAAACAGCTTGCGAAAATTCTGCGTGCCGGACAGACAAACGGAATGGGATTTCTATTTAGGTTTAGCGTTGTTCAGTTATCGGACATCAAAGACGGCTGGTCTAGAACGATCACCGTTCTACATGTGTTACGGCATGGAACCATGCGTGACAGTAGTCCACCAAAAAGACCGTCAGGAGAAAGCCGACGAACGTAGGCCTGGGGTGATGTGATAACCGGACTCCGTTTCCTCATCCGGTCTCACTCGCCTTATCGACTTCCAGCTCCTTTCCATCATATGACCATTCGCGGTCCTTCCTCTTTTTCCCTAATCCACCGCTCTCGGCTACATACATGTATCTTAGTTGCCCAGTCCAATACCTTTACTTATCTCTGAGCCCGTTCTTTCCTAGTTGCGTCTGCCAAACGGGAAACTCCCACCGGACTTCTCCAAGTCCGGCCTTATTTCTCTTATCCTTATTCAGCTTCTAGCCGGTTTCTCGACTCCTTTGTACTCGGTCCATCTGATGGACCATATCTCTTTTCTCTCGTATCTCCTTGTAATACTACTTACTCTCTATGAGTGGCTCTTGCCTATAAAAGGAGCCCCCTGCTCCCAGTAATCAAAACCTCAACATTGTTCTCTCGCATCTTTCCAGTACTTGAAAACCGGCGAGAATCACACGGGCGCACTTGAGCGGTGGGCCCAAGCGAACTTAACAGAAGTCCTCCCCAGTGTGAGGCCCTGACTTATTCTTGCGTCACAAATGACTACACCCCGGACGGAAACGATCGTCCATTGCGCCTCTTCTCTTTCTGATACTCTAGTCGGGAGCTTTACCCCTGAGGGTGTTTCTAGCTCCCTAGGGCCAGTGTAGCCCGGTGGTTTTGTCGGAAACCCCCGAGCTTCCACTGGTCCAAGTGTGGGTGTAGGGCTGTGTAGGGGCGCTGAATCACCTGCCGATGGGCGGTTTAAAGCCTGCGCCATCGCGTGTGGGATGGCTCGCGACCCGAATCAGAAAAGAATCCAGGATGTAGGCAGCAATTATAAAGCCATTTTTGGTTTCTTTTTGATTTATGTTCGGAATGTTTTTCAACTTTTTTTTTAATCGCTTTTAAAACAAAAAATTATTTCAAAATAACTTCAAAAACATAACAATTATAAACCAAACCAGCTTCCATAGCTCCGAGGTGTGTCTGAGGACCAAAAGAATGACACAATGTCCCTATTACAGGCAGTATTTGTGATACAGGGAGTCAATGCTACAGCATTGTGAGATGTGTAGTAGCTGTAATGACTTCTTAACAAAATTATTTTCGTTTTTTTGCCCCAAAATGGGCCGAGATCCCGTTTTCGTTTTTATTTGAAAAATAAAAATTAAGAAAATTAAGATAAAAATTGAGCATGAAAAACAAACCAAATTGTTTTGAAAACAGATTCAAAAACTGTTTATAATTGCTGCCGTAATGTCAAGATGAATTGCAAAGGGGGGTCGGGTGCAAAGACCTGTTACTCTGAGCTGTACTGATGTACGTAGTTGAGCTGCCAGAGCCTTCGCGCGACACCCCAAACCAGTGTCAACTGCAATCATCTCCTGAATTCTCTAACCGATAGTTGGTACCCACGCCATGTTTAATTTTATCAGAGTGCCCCGTGCCACTGCAACTTGCTCTGCCAAGTATACGCGGACGTACAAAAGGTGGCAATCCGATTTCCAGCGGCCCAGTTGACAGATCACTTCGTGAGGAATCCCTGACGCCGCGCGCAAGGACGCCCCGCCGACGCGAAACGAGTGCCCCTTGATGCCACAATACCCCCCCCCCCAGCTGGAGCGCAGACTGAATCGTACGGACAGAAACGTCCCTTGTGACTGACGTTGGCCCTGTTGGCGTTTGGTAGCTGATCAAGAGGCCTACCGGGATGCCGCTGCAGGTGGATATGCGGCGTTGTAACGCCGCAACGGGACACAGCATGTGACACTGTCTCACGAGTACGAACTCCTGGTGTTCGCCGGGTTTAGCCGTTTTTGCATCCCGAATGGTCAGGGTCGCCCGCGATCCAAGGTATGTTTTCGCATAGGAGGCGTCTGACGCCGTCAGGGGGGGCTCGTCGCGGTTGGTCCTTGGTGCTAACTCGCCAATCCTAGCCATCCCCCAAAAGGCGATGATGGCCATGTTCAGGACGGCTTGGTTTCGGGTGGTCTTCGTTTGTAACTGATCTGACAGCCAGACCAAGTGCTCCACGAGAATCCCCGGTTTCTGTAGTCTTTTTGGAGCCAAAGCATTTGCTTTTGCAGAAGCTTTTATCATCCCATCAATCCGTTTCCCCTCGATGGCCGGTAACGCCTTGCTGTAAAACAGACGCCATGCGCGTAGCCCGGCAAGATGTCTTTTCACCGAGTCGGCCGATATATTGTCGCTCTCGGATTCTTTGAAGAAGGACTGTCCGGCCCAGAGACAAAAATTTTCGACATCACTGGCCGTAATTGGGAGCTCGGTTTCTTGATGACCTTCCTTTCGGCGGAAAATGAGGAATATTTTTGACCGCGCAGTTGTATCCGAGCACCGCACTGACTCGAAGACCCTAATTCAAAGGACATGACTAGAGATTAAAAAATCTAACAATAAAAGAATGGCAAAAATAATTAAGCAGTATTCAAAAATCAGCAATTCTATTTTTTCCTCTTTTTTGGGGGGTGTTAGGAGCTTCACGGTGACACACTGTCGTGTCCCGGCAATTGCGGTTAGCTCTCTGCTATCCCGGCGATGATCCCTAACTTCGGTGAAGAAAAGGAACCAGCACCGGGCGGGACAACGGACAGACTAAATACAAGAGGATGCTGCGGCACAGCTACAATCAAGATCCACCGAACCCTAACCTTCCACCTGTCACATCCATATCACAACCAAGTCAATCCCCAGTCTCTAACAGGGGGTAACTGTGAAAGTACATAGAAAGTTGTAGACAGGTCTCCAGAAAAATCATCAGCTTTATGTTGCCAGTTGGGAATACCCCAGTAGTTATAAGAATTTGAAGAAATATAAACTCAATAAATAAAGAATCAATATGAAATAAGTTTACTCAATCATAAACTCTTGAGAAGATTTTTTTTTTTGTGAAAATAAGTCCATCAATGAAAAAATACCCTCATCTACTGGACTGTTCTGATCAAAACCAAGTGATTTTTGAGCAATCCAATGTATTGCTGTAATGCTTTTTTAGGAAATTAAAAAGAGAAAAATGAAGTATTTCCTTTCTTTAAATGTATTTTAATGCAGGGTCTCAATATTTAAATTCCAAAGCCTTTTCATTGGTGAGAATTTCATTTTAATAAATTG
>SMGU01005307.1:0-20790 GCA_004348175.1 Puccinia novopanici
AAAACCGCTATGCTAACAGTTATGAGCCTTGTAGCGTAGCAGCCCACCATTGATAGTGGCTGTATCAGCTGCACTTACATGTAGCAAAGTGGCTGTATGTGCTATGCTAATATTTAGCTCATTGATTGTGTAAACTGAACAAGTCGTGAGAATAAAGTTGACTAAAACTACGCAAACCAAAAAAATTAACAATTCAGTCACATCAAATAAAAAAAGTGGACTGGGGGGCTGGTCCAGACTGTGGGGCAGTGGAGGAGGAGAGATTTCTCTACCATTATTTCCACCTACCACCCACAGATGGGTAATGGACTTCCCTGAACTCCATAGTATCTCCATGGACTTCTGTTCCCTCCCCACTTTGTCCCTCTGGGAACACACAATCCATCTGATTTCTCCAGAGGGTTGTGCTGGCAGGATGGGTAGGGATTTCCCCTGTTACCATCCCCCAGGCCAGCCCAGATTAAATTTTGGTTGTTATCAAGCCAGCAAAGTATTGGTCTAGATCCCTTGCTTTATCACTACTCTTAGGATGTAGTAGAGCAAGTGCTTGGAGCACATCCTCAATGCTAATCGAACAAATTTGGGTGCCTGACCCATTACTCAGATCCAAGCGGGAGCCTTAGACTGGCATCAAACCAATTCTTTTGTGAGGGATCTCTCCCTACCAGAACTTACGTGTGGGTGTCTATGTATGTCTCCACATATTGGAATTCACCATGAATTAAGATCCATTGCCAAGGAAATAAGACAAAACACACCTCAAGCAGAGAGGCCAATTGCAGAAAGTCAACCTGTTGGAACAAAGAAATTAGCCCTGCCCAATCTGATTGATAGTTCCAGTCACCAGAGAATTGATTTTGTGCTGATGATTTATAAGAGAAAGATAATTTTTGTCTTGAAAAACAGGTTGAGGGTGTGGGGTCTGCAAGCCCTGGAAGTGACATGGGTGTGAGGGTAATAATGTTCATCAGAAGCTGCATCCTGGCAAGGAATGGGTTCCAACCATCAGAGTGTGCCAGGATTCATACACCAATAAAGGCTGGTGTGGATTCATTCTCTGGTTGTTGCACAGGAGAAATCAGGATGATCATAGTGGTTGGAGAGAGGCTGAAGAAGTGAGGAACAAGTATTAAAGGGAAAGAGGAGAGATACAATGAAAACTTTGATAGGAAAGATTTCCACACAGGAATATGATATTGGTCTTAATTAAAAAGGATTAACTCTAAATTTAATCAAGACAGCTCATAAACTAATAGAGATAGAGTTATAATTTTTATTACAAATAGAGAAAAGAGAATAACATATTGAATTTAGAAATTGTAATGTAGATAATATCTCTTTAAATATTTAAAATATGTACAAGGTTCTGTGCTGTCAAGTAAGCTTGGATTCTATTAATGGCTAATCTGTTATTCTGAATTAGCCTGAATACAACATTTTTCAATTGGCTTGCAACCTTCTTCTTTTCCAATCAATCTGAAAAGTGGAGTTCTGTCCAAAAATAGTTGGCTTTCTTGTCTTCCTGAGGTGACAATCAATTTCCAATCCTTTCTCAAATCAAGAATTCATCAATTTTTAGTGACTGTGGTGTAAATGGAGAACCTATGATCCAGTGGAGTTGAGAACATTCTGCAAGTATAGGTTATTTTGGCTGTAGAATGTGATTCTTCAAGAATATTTGAGGATTTCTGGCCTGTTGAATAAGAAGACATAAAATTTTCAATTTTCCACAGTTAAAAATACCACACCATAGATCAGGAGTATGCTAGTTTTCTTGTTACAATGACATTGCAGATAAATATTCAAGAAAATTGATTAAAATATTTGAAAAAAATGTGTATTTCCACTTGTTTTTTATGTGAATGAATTGTTTATTTTTTTCCTTTTTTTGTGTGAAATGTCAGTTAAACCTCAATTGTGAGACTGAAAAGTCTGAAATACAGCCAATCTGAAAAAGCTTGCAGTTTTGCAAGCTTTTTTTCTGGCTACATTTTTGACTTTCAGCCACACCCAATGTCAGCCACCCAGCTGTACAGCCCTGATGTACAGGTCCTCAAAGTGCCTGACTTTGAGGACCTGAGCACCAGGGCAGCACTCCAGCAGGCCGGTCCTCACATGGTGGGTGGCATTGGACCCATTTTTTCATGCCGAGTCAATTGGCGTTGGTCACAAAACCTGAATCTAAAAAATAAAAAAGTTAGCAAAAGCCAGCTTGCTATTTTCCTGTACGGTCAATGGCACACAGGCTGGGGGCTGAAGTTGAAATTGTCTGAAGTCACAATAAAAGTGGTCCTGAGTCCGCAAGCTTTCTTGGAAAGGCTGTACATCTCTGCAGGAGTTCAGCTGTCATGAACACCAAAGGAGGGCCAACTAGATGTCAATTTTTCACTCTCAACAAAAATAAATAATACAATAAAATAATCATAATCATAATCATAAAATAAAAATAAAATAAAAATAAAAATAAAAATAAAAATAAAAATAAAAATAAAAATAAAAAAAATAAAAATAAAAATAAAAATATAAAAATAAAATAAAAATAAAAATAAAAAAAAAATAAAAATAAAAATAAAATAAAAATAAAATAAAAATAAAAATAAAAATAAAAATAAAAATAAAAAAATAAAAAAAATAAAATAAAAATAAATAAAAATAAAAAAATAAAATAAAAATAAAAAAAATAAAAATAAAATAAAAATAAAATAAAAAAAATAAAATAAAATAAAAAATAAAAATAAAATAAAAATAAAAATAAAAATAAAAATAAAAAAAAATAAATAAAAATAAAATAAAAATAAAAATAAAATAAAAAATAAAAATAAAAATAAAATAAAAATAAAAATAAAAATAAAATAAAAATAAAAATAAAAATAAATAATAAAATCTTTGTTTAAAAATGTTTCTTTAATAATCACTCTTGCCAAGTCTCAACAATCCCCATATCAATTCTCTTTTCCCTCAAAACAATTATTAAAAAATGTAAGAATATAGCCAAAAACTTATGAATTTTAATTTTAATTTTATGATGTTTTGTAGTTTCAAATCTTCCATATTCATACTTATCAATCCCTGAGGACCCTGTAAAAAAAGACTTGTGATGGTTGGTTATCTCCTTTTTTTTTAAAAAAAAAAAAAAAGCCCGACAAAACTTTTGTCTAGGCACTGTACAGTGCCCTGACAAGAGTTAAGAGTACAACTCTTTTCATTCCACAAGTTCAACCACCAAATTTGAAATCACAATTTCTGGTGAATCAATCCAAAAGAGTTTCAAATAATGATTATGAAATATTTTGGAAAAATAAAAAAATAAAATTTGTGAATTTTATTAATTTTTGCTGATTTTCAAAAATTCTTAATATTCATTTGAAGCACCTAGAAAAATCAGAGAGTACAGCCTGGAATGTGATAAGAATGATAATAAATGAAAATTTTTTAACAAAATAGTAAGGCAAATTTAGTGAGCAGTGAAATAGGGCCAAAATTGGAATTAAAATACATTTTGCACTGAAATCAGATCTAATTCAATTTTCAGGCCTGTTTCTATGGCCACTAAATTTGCTTTGCTATTTTGGTTCAAAAATTTTCATTTATTATCATTCTTATCACATTCCAGGCTTTACTCTCTGATTTTTCTAGGTGCTTCAAATGAATATTAAGAATTTTTGAAAATCAGCAAAAAATTAATAAAATTCACAAATTTTATTTTTTATTTTTCCAAAATATTTCTTCATAATCATTATTTGGAACTCTTTTGGATTGATTAACCAGAAATTGTGATTTCAACTTTGGTGGTTGAACTTCTGGAATGAAAAGAGTTGTGCTCTTAACTCTTGTCAGGGCACTGTACTTCAGGATTTCTTCTTCCATTCTTGAGTTTGATTTCTTGATTGACTGTGGAATGGCAAATAGAAGGTAACAGGAGGAGGCACCAGTGGTCAGAGGCAGAATAAAAATGTCTTCCAATTCCCTGAGCTTTGTAGCCCCTGACAAGCCCTCACCAGTGGTGCTCCTGACAGCTCCTGGCAGCCCCTTACTAGATTTTTTTCTCAGATCTGTTGACTGTTGCTACCAGTAAGCAAGTACGTTTAAATGACCTTCTCAACAAGACAAGAAAAGATTCATCATACAGTATGTATTTTGGAAAAAAAATGTGGAATAACTGTTTTTGCTACATAATTTCCAGGTTCATCAGCATCATATTTGAAACAAAATTGTTTTGCTACATGTTTCATGGGTGTGCCTCAAGGCACTATCCGGGTGCTGAGTCGACAGGGGTGACACAGTAAATCTAATTTCCAAACTTTGTTTTGTGGTGAAAAATGGCTGTCATTTGATTTTCATAATAAAGAAAACAAAGAAAAGGGTGGGGGCGAGTATCTCCGCGTATCGAAAGGCTGAAAGTGTTCTTTCGCTCCTCTTCAATCGTTCGTCGGGAGGATTGTTCGAGTTAAGCCTCGGAATTCCCGCGTATACCCTATTTCTCACACCGTTTGCAATCTCCTCAGCTTTTCTTTCCCTGCGTAAGTCCTGTAGACTCTTATGTAGAGCTCGCAGACAATCTGTCCCAAAGAAAAGGGCAAAAGAAGTGAAGAAGAGAAACACCTCTTGGGCTCACCCTGTAACCTCCGCTCACCAAGTCTTCACGAGACCATTCTAGTTCTTGAGGCCACATCTTCCCTTCTCCCATTCGCACAAGCCACCGACGGAAATTTATGACCATTAATACTTAGAGGAAGAACAAGAAGAACTGCAATCATTGCGTAAACTCTTGACGTTAGGCTAGCTATAATCCATAGCGCAACATGTCGACTTCCATCCGTTACGCAGGCGCCGAGGCTCGGAAAAAGGCGGCCTTGGAAGTGACTATAGAGGATCGCCTCCTCGTGGCTAGGTCGTTCTCCAATAGTTACGGCGATCTCACTTCCGGCATTGTCGAGTTCATTGAGTTCTTGGTCTGCTCAGGTCGGCTAGCCGAGCAAGGTGGCTCACAGTGGTGGCGCGGTGTGAATGGATTGCTGATTCTAGATCTCATCGATGCGGAGGAAGCCTTGCGCTCGTCAACCCATACAGCCGTGTCTATTATTGCCCCTGCGGTACACATTGGATAACTTACGCCCTCGACTGGCAACAATCATCCTTCCAAATTCGTGTCGAGTCCAACGGCTCTGGTGGAAGGCGCATCAAACCTCACTTCATTTTGGCATTCATGCTTTTCGCGAGCTTTTGCCTCTCGACCCCGAATGGAGACCAACTTTATCACTTACATCTGCGTCCCGAACGTTGACTTGACCGCAATTTTTAGTATCCCAACAAACCTCAAGTTAATCAAGTTGTACACAATCATTGCATCCCCATCACTACCAGCCAAAGCACTTTCGACCTCAAAGCCTGGATTTTAGCACCGGCCTTTTACGCCCGACTGGTCGGTGCAACTTCTCACGTAGCAAACATCGGATTGGATTCTACACGCTGGGAAACTTGAGTCAATGGATCATGGCAGCTTTCAATCGACGCGATTCCATAAGGCTGCGGCAGGAGAAATCATTAATCCATCCCTTATTCTTCATCCGGACCCCTCAACTTCTTGCCGTGCGCGCAGTCCTGTGTCGATGGGACTCTGATGGAGGCAGGAATGTCGCATTGAAGGAAAGCTGGAACCAGGAATTTCTCTACTATATTCCTGCTCTTCCGGATCACATATTTCTTATTCATTTATTGGTGGTTCTTTCCGCAAGCGCCAACTTTCTCCCCTAGTTAAACGCTCTTTTCTACCAGAGGTTTGGCCTTGACAGAAAATTCTGTTCAACTTGATCAAGTTCATCTGTGTTAATGAATCCCATTAGTTGATTGAATACCCTTTTTCATTCACTCATCATTCCAACCTGCATGGGGCACTTGCTGCTTCAGTTTTGGACTTAAGTATTGATTTTTGAGTGACGATACCAAGGGGAAATAAGGGAATGAGATGATAAGGAGGATCAATGAGTTGGGAACTATGTTGTGCATCAGCTCAAAGAAGTTATGATGGGATGAGAAAAAAAGGCAACAAGGATGAGAAAAAAAAGGCAACAACCAAATATTTTATTTATTTTATTTTATTTATTTTATTTTATTTTATTTTATTTTATTTTATTTTTATTTTTTTATTTTATTTTATTTTATTTTATTTTATTTTATTTTATTTTATTTATTTATTTTATTTTATTTTATTTATTTTATTTTTATTTTATTTTTATTTATTTTATTTTATTTTATTTTATTTTTATTTATTTTATTTTATTTTTATTTTATTTTATTTTATTTATTTTATTTATTTTATTTTATTGATGAATATTGATTTATTGTTAAGACAAAATCATAACTAAAAGGAAAGAAAAGTTAAGAAGAGAGGGCCAGAACAAGAAATTAAATATAAAAAATGGGAATACCCTGAGATGATTTTCTAAATAAGAACAGAGAAAGGCAGATATAGTTTTAAGAGTGGTGGAAATAACCAGGACTGAAAAGAAGAGGTCAGTAAAAGAAAAATTGAAAAAGCGTGGTTTTTGTGTTGATTTCTCATAGAATTGAATGACAGCTTGTGTTGAGTGATTGTTGAGGAGTTGATGATTAGGGGGTTCACGATAAGATTTCATCGGAAATTTTTAAGAGGCTCATCGAAAATGCTAAAACAAATTACACATTGAGTTTTACATCTCACATCAAGAGAGTGCAATCAATGAAAAAGATTCTTCCTGGTTTGACTGATTTCGGTGGAAGCTACAACTCAACAATATGTACGCATTGCTTGCCTTTTTTGTTGAGTCGTTTGAGTGACTAATTTTAAGCTAAAATTTAGCTGTTGAAAAAAATTTTAAGGGGATCGGAAGCAAAAAACAGTATCGTGAACCCCCTTATTGGTTGAGGGGTGGGAAAATAAGAAAGATAAGAATGAAGAGATAAAAAAGAAAGAGATCAAAGGTTTTTTGATTAGATTTGGATTGAAAGTTGAGGATTGATGTTAATTTTAATTGAGTTCCAGAGATGAGAATTCATTGTGAACAATTGTTTTTCAGATTAGATTAGTTGGTTGTAGATCAATTCAGTTTAATTTGGTCAAAAATTAAAATTAATAAAATTTAGTGACATCTGGACTCTTGAAGTGTTTGAAAAAAGGCTAACAAGCTGTTTCAACATTAATTATTATTAAATTATAAATTATATGATATTGTAATAATATAAATAATTTATACAAAAATGAGTTCCCAAAATATTTTAATTAATATCTCATAAGTTTTTAAATTAAATCCTCCCCTTGTTGATCCTTTTGCTCAGAAATAATCCCTTTGCTTTGTGTGATTCCAGATGTGTCTATTTTCCCACCCAGGAAGAAGGCCCCAATGTAAATGAGAGTGATGGCTATGCCCACAAACTTGGGAAAGAAGAGGAAAGTGTCATACTTGCCCTAGGAGTGCTTCACAATTTTCAGCCCTTATGCTAGTATAAGAAGACTAAGCTACAGAGCCTAAACTGTATCAGAGAAGGGGTTGAAGTACATACCAGAAAAAAGAGTGAAATTTTGTGGAAAGGAACATGTGACAAGATTTAAACTAAAGAATAAAATTCATAAGAAGAGAAAACTGGTTCTTCAGAGAATTCACTACTAAGCCTTCCATATTGTCAACTACACTGACCATTTAGGAATCTAAAAATCATTCAAGTAAATTTAATTACACCCAAAACTATTCCCTGGCTGTCTAAGCAGGAAGAATCAAATGTGCAATATGGATTTCCCTTACTTATTTAATTGCAGGTTGAGAAGACCTACAGTAAATAAGGATTCCATTCACTCTCTTAAATTAATTATTTCAGGAATTCCTCAGCTCCAATCATTCTCAAACCTTCATCATCACTCAAACCACAACCCAGTTCCCTTACAACACTAGGTTATGAGAATAGATGCTGACATACTGATGGCACCAACATTCACTCAGGCCACACAGTGCAAATTCAAAGATGATGAGCAAGTTTAGGTAGCTGGGAAATTGACATAGTGGGAAATAGAGCTACATGTGAGCCTGTGCCTCTAGAGTGGCAACAGGGCACAAGATTGGCTTGTTCAAGTTGAGTGTATTTCTCAAAAAATGAATCAAACAGGTTTAAAAAGACTACAAGGTTTTTTTTTGTGTTTTTATATTCTAGTGCTCAGACACTTAATTCAGGACAGGAGTGGATTAAGGCAATGTATCTGCCCACTATGGATGAAGTCTACAGAGTACTGGCAAGGAAACTCTTTTAAATAACAGCCCTGTTTTTTTTTAGGCTAATGGCCAAGTATTGAAATAGGGATAAATTAACAGAAATAAACCTAAGCTATGGTAGAAAAATAAACTGTGAGTAGGATTGAGTAAACAGGATTTTGTGTGAGAGAGATTTGAGCACATCAACAGAATAGTAGATAGTTTGAAACAGGGATTTGAGTTGATTGAGGACAAGCAGGAAGAATTTCTGAGAGGAGACAAGAAGACATAGGACATAAGAAAGAAAGTAACATGGGCTAATTGGACATGATGTAGAAGAAGAGAATCAGAAAGGAAGAAAATTGGTAATGAAATATGAAGGAATATGTTGAGTGTGAGGTTAGGCCTTGTAGGCAGTGGTGATGATTGCATGGAATAGCTCTAGAGAGAAGGAGGTGGTTGGTTAGTTGTCAAGTTTGGAGAAAGAAAGATGTTGTGAATTTTACTTGAATAGAGCTAGCAATATGGATTGAATAGGATTGTTTCTGTAGTGATGATTAAAGTTCTTGCTGAAGTTTGATGAGATTGAATTTTCTTAAGATGGAAAGGAGCTTCTGATCAATCTTAATCATCATCAGAACAAACTTAATTAATTGCAGATCTTGAGTGATTAGGGACTGTGGGTGTGTGCATGTGTTGCTCAGGATCAATGTGAAAAATTCAACACCAAGGATGTTTAAGAGGAAGCTTATGTGGTTTGTTTGATATATACTAAATAGCGTACCATAACAAATATGTAATTTGCATATCAAGTATAAGAACATGCAGCTGCAGCATTTTTTGTGACAACAGCTGTCAAGACTCCATCTTTAATCCACTTTCATGTTGTCCTCCATGGTATGCTGATTTCTCACTTGGCTTCTTGCCTTGGTCAGAAAGAGCAGCAACATTGATCAAGCTATTTGAGCATTTCCAGGGTTTTTGAAGTCGATCGCGAATCGACTCAGTGCGGGTTCAGTCGATGACGTCATCATGCCCGCCCCCAAGATTATGCTCACTGCCCTCAGTCTTCCAGCTCTTCCGCTCCCGTTCCTGTTGACCATCGCAGAAAATAATCAAGAACCAACCAACACAGAGGAAGGCACAAGTGAGTCACCAAAAACTATCCAGGCAAACAATCCACTGCCGAGTCGCTCACTGTCTTATAACTCGACGCGTCTGGTAGAGCATGTCGATCGATTCTCAAGCCTCACACAATTCTTACGCTGCTGCTTCTCACTCGCCGGGCGTATCGCCTGGTTTGCTGTACTTCTCTCAAAACTACCCCACCGTGCCTCTGCGACTATCTCCGACCAACCCTTATCACCAATCTTGCCGCCTCCTACACCACCATCAAATCCATTCTCTTGTCTAGATTCCCTGCGAAGCTTGGAGAAAAATCTTACCCAACCTAACCTGTTGGCTGAAACCCATCAGCAGAAATCTGATTGGTCTACCGGTATCAACAGATTCATCGTACGTTCTCCCGCAGCCATTCGCTCGCATGCAGATTCCATTAACTCGACCCTGATCTTTGAAGATGAAGAACTCTGCTGGAAGGCTTCAACCTTGATCTGGTCAAAAGGAAGCTTGATTTTCAGAAAATTTGATTATTCAACTACAAACTCATCTCTCACTCAAGATGCCACCCCACTACATCCAGACAGCATGTCATTCAAGCCCTGTTTGCCTACTTCGACCCACCCAGCTCCACTTCACCTCTCGCTACTGCTCTCGATCCGACTTCAGATTTACCAACTCCTCTATCCTTCTTTCAGGATACACTTGAGTCAACTCAGTCTGAAAGATCAAAAAACACATCACATAGCTTCCCCGCCGAACCTTGGTCTGATAACCGCTTGACTCAGCGCTCTGAGCAACAGAAACGATGGAGATCATCCACTGCGACTCCTGTTCGTGCGCTATGTGTATTATTATCTGAAGTCTTCAAGATATACTTTGACACTGGCGAAGAATACACTCTTGCCGTCCCATTCCCTATCCAAAAAGTTTGGCCGATTGAACGGGGCGTGATGATGATGAAAAAACCAACATCGGTTCGTCCTCGCCCGTTTATTCGGACAAATGTGACCTCTGCTCCTTCACATCAGCTCAAGCTCAGAAACATGTCCACAAGAAAAAGCCTTCTGGGTGACAGTCGATGGCCATCATCAGCGCTGGCCGGCTCTACTTCAGATATCTTGGGTTTTGATAGTATGATGACTGATAATGAGACCCATCCGTGGTCGAGCTTTACTGGGGTGGATCTAGACGATCGTCACGTTGCCGACCATGATCACTTGGAAGATGGCGAGGAAGGAGCTGATGAACGCGACCTTTCTGCTGAACTAGCGCGCTACTGGGCCGAGCGCAAGCAGGTAGAAGCCTCCATGTTGTGGACACTTTCGGATCCATGCACGCACTACATTCAACCCGTCTTAACTACAGAAAGAATTATTTTACCGGATTCGACTGCGATACCCAATACCCCTGTTGAGTCGGAGTTTGGCACAAAAGGAAAACAGCCCACATCCCTAAATTCTGCAAGGCATTCGCCCCTTTGGTACCACTAGTCACTCCCCTCGCCGGCCTGGCTGCGCCTTATCTTCTGGAACAGTGGTTTACGTGGCCGACCCTAAAACGGATCCACTCCATCCAATTTGCATCACAGCTTCCACCGAGGGATTTACCATACTTCTCTATGGCCGATTACCGTCAAATAATTTAACCACGTCTGGATTAATATCACCTTTCGAATGCCCATCACCGGTCGGGATTCCTGAAGAAAACCCCATCGAAGATGAAATGTTTCACCATCTCCCCGCTCTCCCACTCCCCCTTCTCATCCAAAACCTACCGACGAGCCTCAATTAAGAAGAAGCCCCAGGAAAAACCCTACATCTCGCAACAACTTTTCCCCGTTGAACCTCTGAAAAATACTCGGCAAGTTCAGAAGTCTTCGATGGATGCGCACAAACTCAGCCCCACCCTCTCAAGAACTAATCGCAACTTGGCTCGCCTTGGAGGTTTAGGACATCCCTCGTTACGACGAAGCTTGAATCACTCTCAGGGAAACCCCTCAGCCTCAATGTCAGTTAAGAGGCGGGGCACGAACGCAGGGCCAGCGGCAAACTCTAACTTGACCGGAGGAAGGAGGGTGAGCGTTGTTAGCAACCCAAGCAATGCGAGCTTTGCCTTCGGGTCGTCGGTGGGGCCATCTACTGGGATTCCCGGGGCCAATACCATGGCAAAACCATCTACCAGGAAAAGTTTGGCCGAGCAGCAATTAGAAATGATGTCTGGAGCTACTTCTGGCAGTCGGATCGGTACTGGCATCTCAGACAAATTTAGTCACACATTGGGCTTGGATCGTGAGGCTGGTGGTGGTTTGGATGAATGGTTTGACGGGATGATGGATTCGGAACCTGGTGATCGAAAAATCGATGGGCATTTGGCTGATGAAGCTTTGGAGCCAGAATTCGTGATTCAAAGTCTCGAGACTGTAGAAATTCCTGGTCGATTGACGTGAGTTTTCTCCTTCTCCATTTGATTGAAATTTCATCGTGATCAATGATCTATTCATGATGTTGCATGAAATTCCTGACTTATCAACATCCGCAATTTGGTCTCTATTACTTATAAGCCCAGTGCAGAAGAGCTTCCGTTGATTCATGCCACAGTTTTTGACTCTCGTGGACGAACAGCATACCTGGCGGTTTGCATCCCCACGAAAGCAACAGTACATGTGTTCCGAATGACAAGGACGCGAAACTCAATTTCGATCAGGGCAATCGGAAAGCCATGGGAAGGAACCGCGATTGGATCTGTCTTATGCAGTCGACCAAATGTTTTCGACCTCTTCAAGTTCTCGAATTCCACAGGACTTGTGGATATCTTTTCTGCCGATTCAGCCTTCTTGCATCAATTCACTCACCCTGACACTGTTTCGTCAGCCGAACGTAGCGTGCAACCATCGGTTGGCTATCATGTGGAATTCATATCACCTCAACCGACACCAAGACAACTGTCAGGTACCACACCCAAATTATCCGTGCAGATTTGAAAACATGGCCATTGAATCCTCTTATACGAAAAGTTTTTCAAGTTTTATCTGAGGAGATTGGGAATATTCAAGTCTCCTATTTTGTTCAACGCTACATTAGGCACAGCTCAACCTTCAAGTCTCCCATCCAATGCTTAGAGGCAGTGCTTGATGAAGCTCTGATAGGAGAAGAAGTTCCACAAGTAAGGAAAAACGACGACGAATCCATCAGTTCTGGGCCTGACTCGAGAAGCATCATCAACCAGATCAGCGGACTGAGCTCCGATCCCGTTTTAAACCATCTAGTGTCAATACAGCGGCTAAAGCGACCTAACCCGTCGGACCAAACCGATCAGCCCACAGCTATCAAGCCCCCGGCTCTCCCAGAAAGCGTCGACCGCAGCCAGCTATCGGTCGGGGTTTCCCCTCGATACTCACCTCAAGACCAAAGTGATGGTCGGTTTGGGTCGTCTCTATGCTGACCTGAAGGTATCGATTTCTTGTCTCGAGCAGCACGTTACGCTTGGGAAATATTATTCCGGCTTTCAATCTCTTTAGGTTGGATTGACTGGTCAGAAAGTTTGAGGCGTTCGCTTAATGGTATCATGGATGCAGGAATCAGCTCCGCAGCTTGTTGCTCAAGCAAGCCGGAAGAACCCAAAATGCCGGACCTTTGTGATCACCTGGATCGAATCCGTCTTGCCATCGCCTCTCCGTTCGACGAGTACTTTGACAAAAATGAGAATGAGTCCAACCCGGCCCAAGCCTATCGCAAACAACATTTGGGTTTCTATGGGGGCCCCGAAAGCTGTCAACGAACTAAGCGAATTACAAAACTCTACCGAATTTTGTTCAAGCCCAATCAAACCCAACTGCAGGCAGCTCAGAATGTTTTGATGGAAATCGATCACTTTGACTGGGGCCTCGATGACCTCGATGATTTATGGTTTGGAATCGCAGTGCCTCTGAAGGAAACCTTAAGATACTGTCAATATCGGGCCCCGCAAGGCCTATCTGCTCGGTGCTATCAATTGATGGGTCGGCCTGATCTTGCTATGCTTACGGAACAGGCGAGTAAAACAGTTGCCAAGGATCATAAAGAGCGTGCTCGCCGCCCTGCTTTACGCTCCAATCCGTCTTTCCATGTAAGTTTATTTCACATTCGAGTCAAGTTCCCGCAGTTCATGTAACTTGTGGCTGATATTTGGATCCTCAGATCACGACTCAAACACCACCTTCCATTCCCAATTGTGTGCTGCTGCAGTTCCAATTGAAGATCCGGTCATTCCTCCGACAGAACTCGAGTTTCACTCGTTAGAAGAAGCATCTTCCGATCAAAGCGTTGCAGGGCGATTCAGTGATGATATGAGAATCATTGATGTTGCTAAAATGTTAAACTATACCCAAGAAGTGAAGGTACAAATGCATGAATCGATAGCGGAGATGACCAGGTGAGTAACCTTCTGCTGGGATCCAATCTCCCTAAGTCGAAGAATCAGCCCCATTCTAACCACGTGGCTGTAATGACTGCAGCACCGATGTCGCTCGACATTATTCAAACTTCTTTGTAGGCATCATCAGGAGGACCATGTCTCTACCCTTTGGGGAGCTTGTTTTTGGTTCAAAACGGACTCCAACGTGGCAGCTAGTGTACCGATGATAAAGCTAGACATCAAAATTTCTTCACCGCCGATATTAATCCAGCCAGATCTCGCAAAAGTTGAACCGCTTGCTTGGCCACGATTTCATGCTGGGGTCGCGGCGGGATTGAGTCTATCTGTGAAGCCAGAGGAGTTCGACAGCTCTCAAATTTCACTAGCCCGTCCGAAGAACTAGACGATCGACATGCGGGTTATCTCCTAGGGCTCGGTTTGAATCAACACTTGCGTTCGATCAACCGAGTGCAAATCTTCCGATACCTCGAAACGAAACACGAGATGACCTCAATTGGCGTCCTGATAGGTCTGTCCTCAGCCTTCGTCGGCACTGCAGATCCACGAGTTAGCAGTATCATTGCAGCTCATGTACCGGCCATGCATCCCACTGAATCAATTCAGCTACAAGTGAGCCCTTTGACTCAATCGGCAGGCTTTGTTAGCTTTGGAATTCTCCACATGGGTACGGCGAATAGAAGGTTATCTGACGGCATGTTGAGGGAAATGGGAAGGACGTGGCGAGTTTTGACGGATACGCCAGATGGCTGTAGGGAGTCTTACACGCTTTGTGCAGGGATTGGGTACGGTCTAGTGATGCTGGGCAAAGGGACGGAATCTGATACACTAGCACATAAGGACCTAATGCGAACTTTCAAAAGTTTAATCCAGGGCGACGGGGCTCACCCTTTACCAGGCTTAAACCAGCCTACGACGACGATTGATGTTTCCGTGACGAGTCCAGCAGCAACGCTTGCATTGGCATTGCTATATCTCAAAACTGGAAGGTCAGAGGCAGCCATGTTGTGTGAGATCCCACAGACGCCGGCCAGGTTGGAATACATCAGACCGGATCTATTGATGATCAGGACATTAGCAAGAGGCTTGATTATGTGGGATTCTATCAAGGTCGACATGAGCTGGATGGAATCCTTTGTGCCCCCAGTGATCTTAGAGGCCATCGACCGGGCGGAAAAGCAGAAGAAAAAACTCAGGGCCGATTGGGAAATGTCTTACTGGTCCATCATTTGTGGAGCAGCATTGGCACTGGCTCTGAAGTATGCCGGATCCGCTGATTGTGGTGTTCACTCAACATTATTGTCACTTTACGATCGATTGTACAAAGCCGTCTCGAAACCTGGTGAGTTTTTTTTTGTTCTTTTGGTTCTTATCCTTCTGATCCAGGGTACGACAAATACTCATCTTTTTATTCATGGGATCAATCAGCCTTGTATGTGCAAGCTAAAGTTCGTAGGTCTTGTCTCCGAGCTTGCCATAACGTTGTTACGTTAGGGCTGGCTATCGTTATGGCGGGGACTGGAGAGTTGGAACTACTGAAGCGATTACGATTAGCACACGGCAATACAACCGAGACAACCGGTTACGGCACACATGTGGTTACTCATCTCGCGCTTGGATTACTCTTTCTTGGAGGAGGGCGTTATACCTTCAATACGTCTGACAGAGCCGTTGCCTGTTTGGTCTGTGCGCTATATCCAATTTTTCCAAGCCGGAGTGATGATCATGTACATCATCTCCAAGCATTACGACACTTGTGGGTCCTCGCGGCAGAACCAAGATGCCTAATTGCTCGCGACGTCGACCGGAAAGGTCAACTGATCTTTTTGCCCGTCAAGCTCAAGATCCAGGAGCAACCTTCTGGGTCTTCCACTCCTTCAAACTCAGTTGATCGAGAAGTACAAATGAATACTGAGCCACCAATACCGAACAAGAAAAGTTAAAAACTAAACTCTTGACTGCTCCAACATTGGTTCCTGAGATGGCAGTGATTCAACGAGTCAAAGTCGAATCCCCTAGGTATTGGCCGTTTACCTTAGATCTTGCTACAAACTCATATCATAGGAATTACTTCTCGAAATCGTTGAGCTTGTGGGTCAAAAGAAAAGTGGGCCATCTAAGTTATTCACAAGATCCAAAAGGAGCTAAATGTATTGCAAGTCGAGGCCGAGGAGCAGAAGAGATGATGACGTGCGAGATCGATCATTTTGGGCAACGATCTCGGGAGATTCGAAGGGCCATGAAGTCAAAGTCTAAGCCCATGATGAACTCAGACAGTCCTGAAAACTTGTACGAGCTGATTGAAGGGTTCGATCTGGACGAGCAAGCTATCGGATTGGTGGATTATCTTGGTTCATTAACTCCATCATCATCAAGAAAAAAAAACATAGGAAATGGATCAGTAGTGGACCTATCGGCTTATGCTTCGACCGCCTTGCTGCAATGTCTATTAGAGGACAAACTTGAAATATTCCCTACCTATCTTGCCCTCTTTGCTTGCTCGAAATCTGCCGTGGATTATCAGACTCGGTTGACCACACAACACGTACCAGACCAAGACTGGCAGATCTCGAATTTGGTGAGATTCTACGGCGATGACCAATGTTTCAACGAGATTGGAAGTGTTTTCCCTTCATCTTCCTCCAGCTCATCGCTCTTGGATCGCAGCTTGTTAATCCAAATTCAACGTCGGCATCAGGAAGAGCTAATAAGCTGGGCTGAAAGTCCGCAAGGAAGTGGATTGATTCTCAAATATCTTGGATCAGATGGCGAAGCCGTTCTGTTCCCTTTGAACAAACCTCATTCGCAGCACGTCTCCATGCCGAATCCCAAAGATGGAGGTGAAAAAGAAGGGTCGCAGGATCGCACTGGGTTGGACGAGCAACGGCTGACGGAGTGGTTGAAATTAATGAAGGTACCATTGCCGAAATGTTTGAAGATCTTGCGGGGATTCTTGAGCCAGCAGATTCATGCCGACCGACGCGCCGGATCAAATTCAACCCCTCCTCCTCCTCCATCCGACAACAACATGCTCGGATATGATCTCCATCTCCATCTCAAGTATCAAATGCTCATCAAAAACCTGCTCCATTATCCAGCCTCCTATTCTCCTTCTTTGAGAAAAAATCTAGGCAATTATCGCGGACAGTTCTTTAAGCTCTTGGTCGATAGCTGTCTTGCCCCTCCTCTTAGCTATTTGTTATCATCTTCTGCTTCCCTATTGTTGTTGTTTTTTTTTCTTCCATTTTTTTATGCAAGAGGTTTTGTTTTTGTTTTGCTATACTGTTTGCGTCACTTCGACACGTAATAATGAGCCTCTTTCTTCTTCTGTGAGTTGTGTTTTTTGCCAAGGAAATCAATCAAGTTGCATGTTCTTGTTTTGGTGGTGGACACACCATATCAATCACACGGGTATGTAGGAATTTCAGGAAAATTGACTCAACACATGCACTGGTGGTCGGTTGGTGTAGGATATCTGCTTTATCATACATACCATTTTGGTTTTAACTCTCGGGCATAACTGGCTCACAGCGGCAATGAAATGATACAAATGTCTAGGATGTTGATGCTCCAATTCTCTCCAAAGAAATAACCATCAGACTACTATTGACACATGTCCTTTCTAGGGGTCATTATTCATCGAACTACATGATGCGTTTTCTTTGTGATTCTATCTATAGACACAGTTCTTATCTGAACAGTTTTTTTCTGGCGCCGCCGGAGGAGGTCATGGCCTGCTACCGAGGTAGGGGGAAGGTCACAGAGGGAACAGTTTTGTATCGACACATAACGGCTGATCTCTTTCCAACGCCACATGCAGAGACTCGCGGGCAGAGCGCACCATCTCTCAAGTTATTAGGCTTGTCGGCAAAAAGTTATCGAGGATTGGCCTGCTTCAAACGGTATTTGGTTCGGGGCAGGATGCAGATTGGGGTCAGGATATAGATCAGGAATCATATTGGAGCGGCGCGACTCCTTCTTCTTGCAGGCCGGTTTGTTGATGCGGGTACCGGTTAAGGGATCCCACGACGAACGGACGCCTCCCTGCGGTAGGGATTGTCCTCAAAACGCAGCTCGTCTAGTTTCTGGCTCAGGTTATAGCTCTCTCCCACAGGTCTTTCCTGAATTGCGAGATGTCCGGCGGGAGTGGATGTTGGGTGGCGAGTGGGATCTGGAGGAGAAGGTGTCCGCTCTCACCAAGAGATCGTACCGGAAGGCGGGCAGGAAGCCGTAGGTGCTGGACAGCTCCTCGACCCTTTCTTTGTGCTGTAAGAGCCTGGAAGCAAAATCGGAAAAGCCGTAGACATCCCGTAGCGCAGCAGGAAATTGCGGTAGTTCTTCATCCAGGCAGCATAGCTTTGTGACCACTCGTTCGGGTAGCTGTGTCCCGCATATCGCTGCATCTGGTTCAGTCTCGGCCGCTTGTGCACATGGCACGTCTGCGTCGCCTCTAGCTGCCACTGTCTATCAAATATCGTCAAGGGCAATGGGCCTTCAGCTCGCGGATATTCTTCTCGAAAAACGCGCTGAACCTAGATCCATATGACTCGTGACTGAAACCTTGACGAACAGAGGGCGCCCTCTTCTGGCACGGAATCTTCCGTTCTCTTCTTCCGATTATCACCCTTTCCTTTCTCTAGAGTCGGAGAGGAGCATTGCATGGCTGGATCTTGTCCACTGCTTTCCCAGGAACGGGGGTCATAAGAGCTGGGTTTCAACTATTGGTGGAGGGTTGGCAGAGACATTGATGGCGGTTGTACGGTGGCGAGTTTAACAGACGGTAAAACATTTCAGAGGCGGCAACGTCGCCCTTCAAGTCTGCCTCCATGGCACACTTCCATAAACGTTCTCTATCCGCCTTGGTGAGCGCATTCGCAGCAGCATCATCCGGCCGTCCGGCGATCACCTCACTTGGAGTATCACCACCTGTCCGGCTGTTCGACTCTCCTTCAATCGTATGCGACTCTTCGGAACCTTGAAACAACGAAGATGCGGTTAGCCGCGATATCATCATCCATAGTATATATAGCTGAAGCTCATTAATGACTTGCCAGATGTACTATCAGAGATGACCACCACTTCCCGTGGGGAATAGTAGCAGGAGATCGACCGCTTAACGTTGTGCAGTCTCTGGAAGATGTGGCAGGTACAGCGTCGATGAGAGTTGTGTCCCTGTCTGGCACACGCTTTTTCGAGGCCTGGCTCCTTATACGAGCCGGTGCGATCTGCACAATATTAGCCAGATTCTTGGATGTACGGGTGGATGCTGAGAGGTTGGAAGCTGGAGCATTAGTGTGGGTGGCTGATCGAGCCGTCTGATTTGCTGGCAGACAGTCCATCGCGCGGCTGTTTGTCCTTGGCATTATAGGGCGGGCGGGGTGTTGGTGGTTTCAATGACGCGTCAATGGGAGACACGCAGGCTTAGTAGAAGAGAAGAATTCCAAAGACCGAGCGGTGAGTCGGAAGCGGCAGGCTTTTTATGCTCGTTTTATGCTCTGCACTACGAACACCAGGCTCGTCGGCCGTGCGTTGAGCTGCCGGTGTGCGCAGGCCATTTCAGCTGAGCTACTGCTTTCGACGTGCATGGAGAACCGGTGCCCTTGTTGCGGCGCGGCCGGATGCCATGAGAAGTCCTTCCCGCTCGGGCCAGCTCACTACTCGTTCGGCTACAGTGCTACACCGTCGTATATGTGCATCCGGCAAACACAACGCCATAGAGCCCAACGACCTAGCCACGATAGCAAGTCTCATAAATTTCAGCTTATCTGGTGGGCTGTCGCAAGTCAGGTCGATGGGCGTAGGAGGGTAGCTAGTTTAGGCGTGTATACTGGGGCTTTTTTTGTCAGTCGCATCGCTGGAGCCTGCCTTCGTCATGGCCGAGCCCTCTCCTGCTTGGTTTCGTATTCTCGCACTTTCATTCGGGCTAAAAAAAGAAACCCTCATGTTTTCTCGGCGAAGGCTTTTGGGCACCAATGACGCTTCTTCGTTCTCATAACTAGTATCTTGGTTCCTCATCTCCATTCTCATCCAAAACCCTAGCTTAACAACAGCCCCGACTTCGGAGGTCGCCGCTGGCGCCGTGACCTCCGAAGGAGGACCCGAAAGAGGGGATTGGGTTAGGCTAGTCCAAAACCGTGGTTGTCCCCCCGTGACGCGTATCCGCAGTAGTCAGCCTCTCTTCACCTGCTAACCTTTAACATTCCTCTCTTCTGATACCACCTAGCTTTACAAAACGTACATACGTCTTCCACTGATCCTTCCTCGCGTAGATGGACGAGATTTGCTAGACTAACAACAGTATGTCCTGACATGCCATCACAGCTCATGCATGAGGCTACTTTTGATTGCATTTGTTGTCTACACGTCTGTGCTTTTGCATCCCAATCACCCCGACTGCCAGCCATTTAATTTCAAAGTTGTGCTGTGGAAAGAAAAACCACACCGCGGATCATAAACTGAGAATCCTTCTCCGGTTGTGTTGGTACTCTTTGGTTTCACTGTGGAAAACTTGAAAAATACTTATGGTATTCAAAATTGGACATAAAATCACACATAACAGGCTACAGCATAGTTTCATTTTTTGGCAGGGGATTTTCAACAAAGTTTTATGTATTGTGGCAGTTCCCTGCAAAAAATTTATGTTTTGTCTGAATTGTGAATACCATAACTGTATTGTGTTTTTCAAAATCCTTGGACAATTTTTCTGTTTTTTTTTTGCCAGTATTATGCATTTACATGCTTTATGCCATAATGGTGCAATTATTTCTGCCATAAATATCTCACAGCCTTTTGAAGCTGTTTAGCAACCTGGCAGTGGCCCAGTTGGCCTTGCCATCCATAGTTGCTGGTGGCAGTGATCCTGCCAACATGACTGCTGGACCATTGCAGCAAACTTTGGGCCTGGTTCCAAATATGAGATTGGTTCCTCCTCAATCCTGCTTGAGCCTGGAAACAGCAGAGGCCAGCTGTAGAGGCAGATTTAATATTTGGATTGTATCATGACTCAACAGATAAAATCAACAAAAAAAAAAAGCAAATA
>SMGU01005308.1:0-14637 GCA_004348175.1 Puccinia novopanici
AGAAAAAAAAAAAAAATCTCGAGTTGTATGGGTTTTCCCCATTTCAGTATGGGATTTTACCACTCAAATGGGTTTCTGCCCAATTTAATTAAACCATATTAATCATTGAGATTTTCTGCCGCCGGCTTACTGCAAGTCCCCTTTAGAGCAAGTCTGAATTGCAAAATAATCACAATTGACCCAGTCACCTTTACATAGTCTAGTAGTGTGCTCGTGTAACCGGAGCTGGCCACCCCGCCTGTACGCGGGCGCTCAAATAGGTCTCAGGTTCGAGCCCAGGCACACCTACTTAGCGAAGCTCCATGCGTCTACCATTTTTGAGATTGCACTTCAGTCTCCAACCTTAGATGCGACCGAAGTTGTTTATTACACTGCCACCCGCCATGTCCATTGGCTAACCAACGGACATCAACTAACGGACATCCCCTCTTGTTATGACCATGACCATGACCTTCCTGATGAAAATGTTGAACCAGTCACGTGATGACAAAAGCGCCTCTGCCGCCGCGCTAATTTAAAGAATACCCGAACCCTAACTGTAGCTCGTAGATCATTTCTATTACTTACTGATGACTTCTTGTTGGACCGTTCCTGCCCTTAGGCGCTATGTCATAGGACCTTAGCCTTGAATTATTATTACAAAACACAGCCAAAAGATTTTAAATTATTCTCCGGCATTGAACGCGGTCCAATCACTTTCAATCCATGCGTTCGACAAAATTGACCTATGTCCATTTGAGTCAGCACTTGCACGCATATGATGTGAGATAAAACCTACCTCAATTACTAGGCAAGAGCTTATTTCCCCTAAGAAAATGCCTTGTATCCAGACCACTTCGCCCGTCTGTAAACTGAGTCCAGCAAATAAATGTTTCTTTGACGGATAACAACTAATTTCTCTCTAGGCACAAATATGATTAACCCACGCTAGCCTTAATCCAAGTCGAACTAACAAGCTCAGTGTAATTACTTGGCTATTATCCTCGACTTGTACGGTCAAGACTGAGCCGTGACTGACAATGGTCACTACCCCTCGGACAATCGGCCCCTCTTTCCCATGTTTTTTAGCTTGAACTGCGCTCTAATACTCCGCCGGTGGCATTGTACCTGGTGGTCGCCTCCGCTGAAATTCAAACCAAGTTGCCCGTTAAAAACAAACCAGGTTGGGGTGTCGACTTGATCTCTTCTAGGACAACTGGTGCGTAAATTGAATTTAAGGCCCAGACAGATGGTTAATCTAATGTTAAGGATATGCCACGCGTGCACGCTTTGGATGTCAAAGTTGTATCCTTGTAAGACCGGTTGGTCCTATGCGATTTTTGCGACTGATTCGACTGAAAGCATATTGTTTTGTCCTAATGGTCTTAGTTATGATGATTGACAAATTTTGAAAAAATTTGAATGATGACTTTCTTATAATCAATCCGGACTACGACAATGGTACAAAACGTGGGCTGGAAAAAGCCCCAGTGTCATCTGAAGGGAACAGTCGCTTCCTTCAAAAAAGGCAGTGCACTTTAAAGCACGACGGAGAAGGAAAATAATGCTATGAAATATGCATTTCTAAATATGGGTTTTAAGTGTTCAACCCTCCTAATCTACATTTCGAGGTGGTTAATATTCAAGCTGATTTCCTGCATTTTGGAGCCCAGACTGATATTAAGCTACGCGTCAATCGTTTCTTCTATCTATGAAATGATTTGGTCATGAGAGAAAAGTTTCGGATGTGGTTTAATGCATTACTTTAGCAGGTTGCTCACTTTCTTAATCTCTGTTCTAAGCTTCCTGATCTCACGCCAAACAATGCAAACCCGTTAACAGTAAACAGGACAATTATGGGTTGAGTGAAGGAATTCATCGAGCCGAAACGACTCCATAAAAGTCAAAGGAACCTCGTCGACCTTACCCCTGGCACTAACCCGGCTGCTCAGATTCGGGGATTTTTGGATCATGCGGTCAACTTGGTCACAATCTGATGTCCCCATCGACTTTGCGCGTCGTCACGTCTTCATTTAAGCATATCGTTATTCTTGAGGCAATACGCACGTGGAACCAATAAGGAGTTCATTTTATTCATTGCAAAAACGGATTGCTACAATTAACAATTCAAAGTCAGTCAGAGGGCGTAAGATGAGGACTATTAACTGTCGGCCATTACAATTTCTTTGTATACTACATTGGTACATTTTCTGTTCCCACCCAACTGGAGTACATGTAGTCTAGAAGGATGCGTAACTCGTGATAGAGCCACGTACAACTGGCCATGCGCAAACACAGGGGACTCAAGACTACAGCAACATCCCTAAGGGTTTGACCCTGACTCTTGTTTATGGTCATTGCAAAGCAAGGTACAATAGGAAACTGATACCTATAGAAAGAAATCTTTGCCATCAAGTCACCTGCGTAATGCAAAAGAATTTTGCAGAGTACTATTTCTTTTTTCTTGAATTTTCCGGTCATGATCCTTCCAACAATTGCTCGATCTGAAAAATTTGTCATGACCAAACGGGTACCATTCGAGAGACCTTCGGTTATGTTGAGGTTTCGTAGGATCATCACTGGCATCCCGACCTTTATCTCAATCATATGACGCGGAAAACCGGGGAAATTAAGTTGGTTCAAGCTCTCCGGGGGCAAAGAGTCTATTGCTTCATCGTTTGGACAATCCATTGACCGCGACTCCATAGATTTTGTGTGTAGCTTCTTCAGAACTTGATCATTAATGAGGGTCGTCTCCATGTTCAAGGGTGCTAAAATCGCCCTTGCGCAGATATAATCGAAGTACGGTATAAAGCCTCTGTCAAATTCTTCTTGGATTCCTGCATATATTAGGTCTATTGCCGCAGAGTTAAACTTGTAGACAGACTCATATGATTCAATCTCCACAGTCGCCAATGAGACTTTCTCTATGTCTTGTGTTTGGAGACGGCCTTCCCAGAGCTCTAAGAGCTCTGAGCTAAAAGCAGATACAAATTGATGTCTTGCAGAGTTTGTTTCACACCTTAACCGCATGTTTTGTTCTAATCGCAAAGTCTTAAGGCTAGGCCACATGTATGAAGACTTAATTGTAGCGCTTCTTGCAGGCGGGTACTCCTCGGGACCTACTACTGGCAACGTTTGACGAAAGTCCCCAGAAAATATTATAACTTTTCCACCAAAAGGTTCTGAACAATTTTCGAGGGTTTGCAAGGCTCTATCAACGGCGTGGATAGCATGAATGTGCATTGTTACAATTTCGTCCCAGATTATAATTCGGGCCTGCTTCAATGCAATTGCTCGTTTTGAATTTGGCATTATTAGAATTTCCGTGTCGTCGTGTAATTGAAGAGGTAGCTGGAAACATGAATGAGCAGTTTGGCCTCCATCCAACAACAACGCTGCAACTCCCGTCAAAGCCACAACTAATGGGTGATCTCCTTGATGCGTGGCGCAGGCAATAATTGCATTAAGCACAAATGTCTTGCCCGTGCCTCCTGGACCGTCAACGAAATACATTTTCGTTCTGGTTTGACCTGATAACGAATCAATAGCGAGGTTGAAAACACATCTTTGACCTTTATTCAACAAGTGGAATTGATTATCGAGAACATGCGGGGTTTTGAGGCTGACTGCAGACTGTGCATTCCAAATTCGGGATTCAACAACCAACTCGAAATCAGGCCTTGATTGTAGCCCGACCACGTTTAGGGATTTGCCCATGTTGCTGAGAACCTGAGCCAAAAAGTAAAGGGCAAAAGATTCTCTCTCCTCATCTGGAAGGTCCTCCACATTATAAAGAATTTTCACTTTGTGTGGAAGATCATCGGATAACGCGTTGACGTGCGCTCTAAATAAGCATGTCGGATTTGCAGGAGGCGAGTGCACCAGTATAATTGCAAACAAAAGCCTTGAACACCGCTGCTTCACGCAAGGAGAGGTTGTGTTGTTTGTCGTTAAGTAAGAGTCCGGAAACGTCTGCGGCTTCCCTAAATGACTTGTAAAACACCCCTCCCACAGTCCTCAGATTGACAAAAGATTGGACCCCCTTCCGGTGCCCGAGGAGGAGGCGGATATAGTATCTTTCGCCCTGATGTATAGAACAGAAATGCATGCGTGGAACCGTGTGGAGTGGTTTTTCGCGAGGCAACCAGCAACTTTTTGCTTCATTCCACCAGAAATTGTTCACAATTTCGGTGTAAGTGCATTCTCGGGCGTTTTTCCAGAGACCCGGCGTGCCCTCTCGGACCAAGCGAAAATAATCGGTCAGAGTTGTTGTACGGTCTAGTCGTGCCCCATAAACATTTACTGAACCATCACCATCGTTATAGTGAATGTCACTTCCTCCAGCATCATGTATAGCAAGCCTTTGAATCGCAAGGAACCGGTCCAACAGCTCGTATTGAAATAAGCGCCACGCCGCTATACAGCAATGTCAGTCTTAGGTCACATAACAACAAATGATTCCGTGACATACCTTCTGGCGGCCCAACGTATCGGGCATCAACGAATGCCGCTGTTTCTTCATTGTCTTTCAAGGCCATGTAACTGCGATCGTGGCCTTTTGTTATGTACTTGTACAAATATTTCACTGCCTCAATGCCTACTGCTACTTCCACATTTATGTGGAAGTTAAGGTACAAGGATAGGAATTTGTTGTGGGGGACCACGTTCCTATTGTCAAAAACAGAAGGGCCCTTTCTAATTTGCCGGCCGTTATTGCGCCGCCGATATGCGGGATAAGCTCCCTCCATGAAGGCCGTCTCGTCTTGAAACGCTTTCGGGTAATGAAAGCGACATTTCCCACGAATCGAACACGCTCTCCCCTCGCAGGGACCGTGGAGCATTGATGTTCTGACCACTCGAAACAAGTCTGGTTCAAGGTTCTCATCGGGGATTTCTGCCAAGACCAATAAGTCGAGTTGTGCCGGCAACACCGGCCGATCGGATTGTGCCAGGGTGAGGATTAGATACACGTGGGGAAGGCCGCGTTTTTGGAACTCGACAGTGTAAACACAAGATACAACTTTTCCAATGCGGTTGAGCTCCAATAACTGGTATAGCAGCTCTTTCAACTTCAAGCGAAACACCCTTGCGACGATGGTGGGGTGATTAATGGGATCATCGCCAACGGGAATGTCCCGTATAATCTCGGGCCACTTAGGATTTGCGGTCATTGTTAGGAAGAACGTTGGAGGACCGTAAACTCTTACTAAGCTCATTGCATCTTGATACAGCTGGCTCATTGCCCGAGGTCCGCCAATAAAAGTCGATGGGAGGACTACTTTCTTCCCCAATTCATCGTACCTATCCCCAAAGCTTTCTAATGTTCCTTGGTATTGGTCCGTCTTCAATTTTTTTTGATTATATCGTATGAAATTGAGGCGTGATCTTTCTACACATATGTACATGTCGACAAGGACTTCTTGAAACAACAACCGGCCAAAGAGGAGAGGACTGAAAGTGTTGGGCCTCTTGAATAGTAAAAATGCAAACCATTCAAGTTGTGATACTTTATGGGCTATATCAAAGACATCAGACAAGGCCCAACTATTTTAAAATTGTATGATTACTTACGTTTAGGGCCTAGGGACCTATACATTGGCTCCCATTGTTGCGCGCCCGTGATAAAGAGTAGAGGGTACCGCAGAGGGAAATATCCTGAGTGCAGGTCACTAATTACTTTGACTCCTCCTGTTTTCCGTTGAAGGAGAATTTGACGGGGACCGACGACGTCTCCCGCTCCCTCAATAATCATTCCTATTTCATCTGGGTGTGGTGTTTGGTAACGGTGTGGATTTTGGGTTGAACATTGAACAGACTTTAGTATGAGCTTGACGTCATTGCCATCCTTGATCCTTTCGCCGACGGTCCGATAGAGTCGCGCGTACGGGTTGTGTTGGTACATATAATGTTGCAGTGCCCGCATAATCTCCAAATCAAGCCCGGGGCGCTTTCCTTTGGGATTGTTGGATCCAGTCGCAACATCAATTCGAAGTTGAGCCTCAGAGTCGTCTTTATTGCCCACAACAAAGATCTGAGAAAAGGCGGGGGTTTGATCCCTGTCAGGAAGAATTTCCCCAATTAGATGTACCATACCACCGCTTATCGTAAAAACCGGAGGTCCCTTTGCGCTTGTTCTCTTGTTTTGAAAGTTGCACCCAGCTGACGTGAATGCTAGGGCATTTTTATATTTCCGCGTGTTCTGTTGGAATGTACGTGAACCTAGGGTATTTATTGTCCAAGTCAACCATGATTGCTGAAATGTGCTAGATCGAATAACTTACGTGGATCAAGTCCCTCGAACAAATCTCTGAGCCAAGAAGGCATATTACTCTCTGGGAGATTGTCAGCAAGAAGTTTTACATATCCTTTGTGGCAACAGGTTGAGTAAGAATGCGTATTCGAATGAGCATCTGCTACGGTCCGCTCTTGTCTCCAATGGAAAGCGCCGCAGTGCGTGCAATTGAAGCCGCATGCGCCAAGATCGTGCGGGGAATAAAAGCCAACACAGGATTTGATGAACGGCTCATACGCGACTTTGACATCTGGGACGGCCAATCCTTTGGTTATGACACTGAAAAGATCCATGTGAAAATGAGTGCCGGTGCAACAGTATTAGAGCCAATGAAAGAAGTCAGTGCCCCGCAGGTACTTAGGAGCCAAGTGCCCGATTAGTTTCTGCACCTCCTGGGGTATGATTCATTTACGAGTTGTTTTTTTTCTTGCCCCTTAATAGATTTTGTGCAGTGTCTGCACTTGGTGCATGATCATAGTACATATGCATCAAATGAAAGCCGCTAATGCATTGCTTGAGAGGTTGAGCGCGAGCCTCAACTGATGATGAAAATCACAAATCAGGAAACAACACAATCTACAGGTAACTTTTTGAGAATGGAACTTGGTGAGAGAGTGAAGAAATTCAAGACCGAGGGCCCAACACTTTTTGAAGATATCATAAGTCTTGGTGATAAAGCAAGACCTATGCATCCTTTTTCCTTTTAAGATTAGAATTTACATTTAACCTCAAACTTTGGCGTGGTTGCGCGGAATCAACGGACTCTATTTCTTCTTCTGCCAGCCGTGAGGTAGAGGCGATAGGACTAACCTCGCCTTTGGGAGATGGTTGTGTGCTTTGGGATGCGGTGAGAATGTCTGCACCCGCAGCCGCAGGTTGTCTGTCAAGGGTTTGGACAGGTGAACTTGACCCCGAAGGCACGTGGGAAGAATCCCCAAACCAAAATCTATGCAAGATGGACTCAGATTAGTGTTCGTTTGTAAGAAATTTAAATAGAAGACTTACATCTGACGGCCAGGTCGTTGAGTGGTTGTCATAGAGCTAGTGGCGTTGGATGCAGGCGCGCGATTGGAAGTGGGTGGATTAGTCCACGTGAGGGAAAGGACCTAATTTTTCGGGACATGTTACTTCTCCGAATGTGATAATAGTTGTCGGATAATCTGGAGAAACGTACCTCAACAATGGGCATGTGGCAGGATGTATCCCAATCCATCAGCGTCCCATGAAGAATAAACTCGCGGCCGACCTCAAAAAGACTTTGAGCATTGACAAGATTGCGGCGTCCGGGTATACGGTATTTCATCTGAAAGGATTTGAGTGCCCGCGCCTATGTGGAAGATAAGTGAACAACAAATTGAGCAATGATCGTAAAAAAAACTTACTTGAAGATCCCAGTCGTTGTGGGTCATTGTAACCACGAGATTGTTTTCTGGGGTTCCATTATTATTGATCATGTTGCGCTCAATATGAGCCACAATTCCATAGCTTTGAACCATAGTCTTATTGGTGAAGTCGCCAAGAAAGTCTGAAACCTTGCATACTTTTGTGTGCAATTCCGGAAAATATTGGAAGACAGGGGGAGTAGGATCATTGGGGCAAAGGAACTTTCCCTGAAGGAAATAGATGGATTCTGGGTCAAGAGAGAACGCCAAAGAAATGTTAGCCACGAGATTCATCTCGTAATCTGTCTGTGAACCATTGTTGCAGGATAGGAACCCTGGGGTCTTGAAAATGCCGTATTGGTACCCATTCGGAAGATTCGCAGTGGACTGTAAGGCCAAGTCAGTTCTACCCAACTAAGTCTGAAAGAACAGAGGGGACCCACAGGTTCAAGCGGCTGGACCAAGGAGCCTACACCCACTGGATAGTTGCGAGATCGGGGGACTTTGTCACCCATAGCTTGGGATAACTTAGAAAGGGTGTAATTGAGGTTACGGTTGTTATGGGAAGGTTGTGAGTAAAGTTAAATGAAAGACAAAGAAGTGTCGAAGGTTCCACTCTTTAAATATGCGGTCCAAGGCTAGACGGTCTTTGTCGGGTGTCCGTTGAAGTTGCCTGAAAAATGTGGAAGATAATACAACAAGTATTGCTTAGGGACTCGCGCACAATAGGCTGAAGCTGTCCATTGTTGATGAGACTGGTAAAGGCAATTATTTCAGGATTTAGCGTCTGAATTGTGATGGCCATATGCCTGGATAAAGGTTAAAGATAATGTTATGGCATACGTCGGTTGGGGAACAAAAACATAAGTTACTCCATCTTTGTTGATACCGTCTGCTTGTTATGGTAGTGCATCAGATGTTTTGGTTGCAAATCAAGCGCGGATTCGGCTTTGGAACTTTTTCTGAGCGTGTTTGTTTGTATGCACACATGTGGGGTACAGTGAATCTGTTAATTGGATACGGTGGAGTTGAACATCTTTCAAATAGGAAAGAGTCATTGCCTGCGATTACTTGCAAAAGGCAGGGTAATGAGTGCAACGTCAAAGAGACTAAGGAAATGCACTATGCCACTGTTTCAGTTTAGTGAAATATTTTTTTTATTGTTACAAGTTGACAAATCCGGTTTGAGTGAGGAGGAAATGGGAGGTTGAATTGTTGATATAAGTATCAATGTCCCCAGGATGGTCAATCCAAAAACAGTTGGGCGCCTGACCTTACTCGGTGATATCACCTTAGGTCAGGATAGCTCATCTGAATGATGATTGGAATAAAAAAAAAAAAGCCCAGGTTTTATTAGACCCTAACGGTTTCTGCCCAATTTAATTAAACCATATTAATCATTGAGATTTTCTGGATTGACCACATGAGCGGCCTGGACTAAGAAAATCAACCATCAAGTCTCCAAAGATGGCCGCAGTTGGTGTCGATCTCTTCCGACACACTCCACCACCCTCATTGGATTGGAACCCTCAAGTAGGCATTGAGGTAAGTCCTGTTTGTACCCTACTGTGATTGTGTGTAGCTTATTTTTTCATTTGTGCTAAGAGAACCACCAAAAGATTATATGTTTGACAAACTTCAAGTAAGCTTTTCTACGCCAAGAAAGGGAAAAAAAGACGGTGTGGAAGTCGCTCAACTCGCCGAAGGCCTTCAAGATAGAGTTTGCTGCCCGATCAACAAGTTATGATGAGTTTTTAGAGATGGTGGCCTTTGAATCAAATGAACAATTCACTAGTGCTGGCCCCCTCATCCGAGATGCTACGAGAACTGGGGCCCCACCAATCGAATGGCACATCTATCTTCTCCGTTCCCCCTCCTTACCTCAATTCACTAAAGATTCGAATTACCATATCTCCGATTCTGCATCGTTCAAGTACTGGATCGATTCAGCGGCCAACTTAGGAAAGGATCTAGTGCACGCAGGCTTACAACTGAAGATGGAATCCCCCGGCGTTGTTGAGAATCGAGCTACAGCAGCAACTGATGCCCAAAATCACCTTATGGCTGTCGAGGCAGCCCGCATTGCCTCCACCTCCCGACGTCACATCCAAGCTAATTCCAATGAGGCCGATCTTGAAGTCTCGCCCAGCGTTTTCGAAGATTCTGTCAACCTGTACATGGAAAAGCTTTATGATGAGCATAAACCAAACAAAAAATACGATAACGACTTTCCAGTGTTCCTTGACCCTTGCAACTCGGACTGTTACATCCTCTTGACTGCTGGTGCTGTACAGACGTGGGCTCATGCTCTGGTGAGTTCACATTGTTTCATTCTTCTTTTTTTAATTTTTGGATGGATCCACTAATTTTGGTGTTATCATCCTTAGAACTCTGGAACACCGGGTGTGTTGATCAATTCTCCACCTGCATCACTGCCTTACATCAAACTCAGCTCCAAGAAGCGCAAGCTGTCTTCTTCAGTTTCCGCATCTGGCGAGATGAGCGAAATGGGGGAGATTGTACTGGCACTTCTGGCCAACAAACACAACGAGTCTTCCTTGGCAAAAAAACAAGAACATATGACCTCCTCCTCTGGCTCAAGCGAGGACGAGTCATTTGGGGTTGAGTCCGATAAGAACAACATCACAGCCTACATTGAATTCATCAAAATTCGCCCCTCCAAGAAGGAGGATGTGTTAGGGATTCTCGAGGCAAACGATATCACGAGCTTCAAATTCTTTAAATCTGAAAATATCACCCATGCTCACATGAGCAAGTGGGGTCTCAGTGACGGCATCATAGCTCAGTTAAGAGACAATGTCTCAAAATACGAGCAACACCTTAAAAATATCACTTGATTTGCCATTGTATCTTAAGCTTTTGGGAATTTGAATGGATCATGTCGAATAGTGTATTTTGAGTCTCATCTCACAATTGTTTGTAAAAAAAAACGTGGCAAAGCGAAATCAATTTCTTTTTGTAAAAGAAATACACGCAATGAAGCAAGTGATGAATCTCACACAAAGTTAGAAAAGAATTACAAATTAAGAATACATTGAGGAAAGTGGAAGGGAGTGCAGTCAAGGAAAAAAAATTAATCACAAAGGTTGCCGACTTGATAGCCACAGTGATTATAAACACTGCCACAAAAATCTGCTGTCATCATTTCTACCGCAACCTGGCGAATAGTCCATCGGGGGTCCACAGTGCGAGTCAGCTTTTGAGTACTTCGGAGCTTACTCTTGATGGCCGCAAATCCGAGCTCAATTGGATTGAGCTCCGGACAGTAAGGCGGTAGGTAGACCAGCAGGATTCTGGCAGCATGGCAGATTCGTCTGACATACTCGCCTCGATGTATTGCTGCGTTGTCTAACACCAGCACTGAATTTTTGCCGGGGTATGGATTCATTTGAGGAATCTGTTCCTAGCAGAGTTATCAGCTGAAGGAACACCTGATCAGATAGTACAGACTACTCACCAGGTCAAATTCCAAGAATTTTTTGAATTTTGGCCGATTGAAAGTCTCCATCGTGGTGGTCAGTGCGATAACACCCCTAATCGAGATTGCTGGCATCAAGCTGATGCGATCAGGGTTTTGATTGGTGATTAATCGTGCGGCAGGGGTCCCTTGAGTAGAGCGTGTGAACGTTCGCAAGAGGTCCCTATCGCAAAATGAACTTTCATCTTTTTCAAAAAGAAGAAAGAGGAAGTTGTTTGAGTTTTTTTTTTGCTAGTAGAGAAAAGAAAGACACACCTGTAAACACAAGCCAGTCTGCTGGAAAGGGTTTCATTTTCTCGACGAAAGTATATTTTGCCACCAATGATTTGCGAACATTGGATGTTACAGCTTTCTTGAGGGTAATGTGTAACCTGTTGACCAGGTTTTCATGGATGGCTTGGATGCTAAGAAGGGTTCCACACAAATTGTAGAGACGCTCGCGCATTTCGCTCAAGAACAATGCTGGCTCTGTCCGCACCATCTCAATGACGAAGTCGATCTCCTCGCTAGTAAGGGTCGCAATTGGTCCACGGGTCGAGTAGGTTTCCGGGTCGCGCACCACACGTTTGGTTTGCTCGAACAAATCCATCCATCGCTTAAATGATTGACGGGAGATCGAATAGCCGAGCAAATGGCAGATAGACTCCTGGGTTTGGCCATCAAGCACCATTCGTACTGATGCAATCTTGATGGCGGGTGCGTACGATCAGAATACCATGGTTGAAAGATGGGGGCTACTTGTTGATTTCTTGAAGGATGCGAGTTGATTGGGTTGGTGCCGGGCTGGAAGTGGATACAGCAGAAATTTAAAAACCGTAGCACAAATGAGGCCAGGGAGGTTGGGCAGAAAGTCGTGGCAGAAACCTCCCCCGGTCCCCTTAAACCCATAACTCAGCAGCGCAAAAAACTTGCATTGTCCAAGGTTCATGGGAAACACAGTACTTGTTTCGTGTTGTTGTTCTTTTCCTTTCTCCCCATCGGATTAATCTTTTACAGCGATGACATGAATCAACGGTGGGCCGTTACTATACGCTACGATATATAAGCTATATCTGGCAACGTAACTGGGGGTTTTTTGGTTCAAATATTGTTATTTTTTATAGAATATATATTGTGCTCAAATACCATTTATTGTATCTAATTTTCTGAATCATAATTTTTTTGTTACCCGTATTCCTAGATTTTTCCCGTTACGCTTGCAGATATTGTATTTATTCAGAAATGATTATTTTTCAATGTGTATTCAACGTAGCTTTAGGTGAAGTAGTACAGATAAGAGTACGATACAAATTAGGAAACGATACGTTTCGATAGTCAGCCAGATGCTGGGCGATACATTACAATACATGTTGTTATCGCACCAAACCAGCAAGCCAGAATTACCAGGCTCATAGGGCAAAAGTAGTCTGTAATTCTTGCTTGCAGTGGGATTCGAACCATTCACCTCTGGCAGGCATCTGCATCACAAGAGTACCACTTAACCTCAAGGCCATTCGGACTTTGGCATGAGTCGCATGTCCAGCGACTGAGATCCAACTGTGCCCCACGCTCTGTCTAAGACTCAAGCAAGAACTCGTGTTTTTTAATCATCTCCTTGCCCACCCACAAGCTGGCCCTCTCTGGCATTCGCCGACTTGATAAGCTAAATCAGAACTCTACTTTTTCCTTTCCCAGCATGTCCATGATCCCTTCGATCTAACAGGTGCGTGTGATAGAACTCAGCCCTTTCCTGTATTCTTCCACTCGATCAGCTAAAACTGAACCATACCATTTCCTATTTCCTTTCCCAGCCATTTCCATCATCGATTCGATCTAACAAGTGTGTGCAATTCTACAACCGTGTGAACCAAGGTCAGTTTTTCTCTCTTGATTAATCCGGAAGGAGTTAGTTTTTTTTATATAGATTGATCACTTGTTCCACTCACAGATCAGAAACCTCCCGCAAATAGCAAGTATTTGAACCCAACACTTACTCGTCTTGGTCTCCTACTAAAAGTAAGTATTCAAATCCAACACATACTCGTCTTGCTCTTGCCGGAGCAGTATCAAAACTCACTGGTCTCTCTCTTACAGGTTTCGGAAGCGTTACACGTCTCGCTAGGACAGCTCAAAAATCTCGCCCTCGCAGGATTAGGTAGCAAACAAGCAGAGATGGGAAAAAACAAGCGGTATGTGTCTATTATCCCATTCTCAATCAACCTTGCTGATGTATATTCCTTCTTTTTTCATGTGATTCACTTTATTGGCCCCCTGCGTTTGACCATCGCTTGCTCAATTTATATTTCTATCGGATTGGATGATGTGATCTTGGGCAATTTTTGACCTGGGGACTATTCATTTCTTGATTATATTCATAATAATGCGAGTAGGAAAGAAGCCAAACAAAGGTACAAAGCCAAAAAAAAAGCACAGGATCAAGAACAAGCAATTCGAAAATCTCTTAACCCAAGTGATAAAACCCATTTTATCAACTGGAGGGAAGTCAAGTACTCTGCCCTTAATCTTTATCCCACGATCCCCCTTGAAAACAATAAACCGACCCAACCTCCAACTGCTAAAGAAATTGATTCAGCTTACAAGCAAATCGAATCTTTCCATCTTTTCAAGACCGGAAGAAATATTGTTCGCGATCCCCTGGATAAGGAATCGATCATCGCTTTTATCAAATTCACCAAGTATGAGGATCTTACCGAAAACGACCTGAGCGATATCGATTTCTTAACTACCTTCCTCCACCAATCGAAGCAATTTATCAGTCCAGTTGCTGTAAATACACGATCATGTGGTGGCCTTATGTGGGCAATTGGGTGGAGGAAATCGTCTGATAAAGATCAGATCGTTGGGAAATACATCAAGGCATTCCACGTCAAGTTCATGCAAGAATTCGATGCTCTTTTCAAGAAATCGGCCCGAATCGGTAGTATCATCGGTCACTATTTTAAATCCATGGCGAACACTCCATTTGAAGAAAACCAAGAGCTGATGAAAAAGCATAATGTCCCCTCGTTTGCCTCTTTAGATTTTGAGCAAGACAAATCAGACTCAGATTGTTCCCCTCATTTAGTTTTTACAACTAATGGCTTTTTTAATCCCCCCCATATTGATGACGAGGATGTATCTCAATTTGCGTTTGCTATGTTTCTTCCAAACTTTACTTCTGATGGTACTTTAGCGTCTCAATCATCCGGTTATAATATATCTTCTGGTCCGTTTGTTTTCCCAGATTATAAATTTGGTATTGATTTTGGCCATCAGCATGGAATTGTAAAGATGATATGGCAAGCTAATAGATACAAACATTGTACCATGCCATCGACTCAAAGTTATGTTTTCACTCGTCTTGGTTTGTCATGTCAGATTAACCTCCGGTTAGTTAATGCTTGTGATAGATATAAAAGAGGCTTGTACAATAGTCCTGATCATTACTTCGGGGATCATTTTTTTTACTTGTTTAGAGTAGCAGCCCAAGCGAGTTTGATGAT
>SMGU01005312.1:0-20425 GCA_004348175.1 Puccinia novopanici
CGGCTCTGGTCGAGATACTTACGCACGGGCGAGTCCCAGGGATCGACATAGGCCAACAACCAGCGACATTTTCCAGTTCCTTTGCAAAGATGGCGCGTTCGGTTGGCTCCGGAAGCTGGTGTACGTAGTCATGTAGAGCCCTACAATGCGGCAGAGATAATGCGAGGGAAGTCGTCCGAGTGGAACGCTGGATGATGTGGTCGAAGTGTCGTCGCTCAAGGCCCGACCGAATTGGAGAGGTCATTGGCCATTCCGTTGGATGCTGCAGCGGAGTGACTGGTCGGTGATGAGCCGCCAAGGCGCCGAACTGCGTGTTCCGACATCTTCCATTAGCGTGTGTATTTTCAGCGGCCGGTCCGACTGATGAGCCCGAGGGTGATTCTCGCCGTCATGCTCTAATCCGTTGGAGTGGGCGGGTTGGAGCTGTGAGATGGACCTGACAAACTCAACAAAGAACTGGATTTGTAAGTTCAGGGCAACATGTGCTGGATTTAACGATCCGAACGCCCGTGGGAAAGATGGCTATTGCTTGGAATCATGTCGGATGACGCAGCCGTGGTACTTGTTGTCATGTTCACATCATTGGTCTTTGAAGGGCTCTGTCGCGAGTCATTTGAAGACGATTTGGCGAGCTTGAGCTTGGAGCTGATGAATTCAGATCACTGCGCGAGGTTGGTGTTCCCTCAGCGGGCGATGGGCTACGGAGAGACGGTTTTTACGCTGAGCAAGAATATGGCTAGGGATTTGTCCATTGGAATTGTTTAGATTTCGTGCGGGGGAGGGCGAAGACTTTGAAGATTAGTAGAAGGGCTAGACAGCGGATTTCCGCTAGACCTGTTGGTAAAAGTAGCACCTAAAACCGCTGGGAAGTGTGATTCAATGAGCTTGATGGCCTCCTTTATTTTCCCGGCGATTATGTGCTCTTTGATGGCTTGTGAAATATAACAAAAAGCAAACAACTTCTCCGATCAGCATTGTCCTGGTTCTTTCATACTTTTCCCTCGAAGATGTGCTCACCTAATCGTATTCGCGTTGTTTGTACGTCTTGTGCAGTCCAGTCAGGATAAGATTCAGCGCGATCGGTGCGGCAGGCGATTGGACGAGCAATCTTCGGTGTTGTCGGTCATCGCATCTTTGAACAAGGTATCGTTGGTGGGATGTAATGGTGCTCCTTCTGAGTTACCAGAGACCCCGGCGGTGTTGGTGTGGGGGGGAGGATGTGAGTTAGAAGTGTCTGCCAAGTCGCCCATCTCTGCGTCGCCATCATCATCTGTGTCAACCTAACTGTACGTTCCACAACAGTATCCTTCACAGCGAGAGTGGATTGGTTTGATTTGTCGCCTGGCACCGCCTTAGAAGTGGTATGGGCAGGTGCATCGGCAGTTTCTGAGGCGGATTCATTGCAGCTTGACGCAGACTCTCTGGCGAATGCTGAAGCAGTATCGACAAAGCATTGATGACAAAGGTAATCTAATACGAGTCTCCTCATTTCAACGGGATCTGCTGGTCGACGGGGGCCATATTCGCCCAGGAGTACGGCGGGGTTGGTACTTGATGAGTGGCTGGAATGGTTGATTGACGAAAGGCTCGGATCTGTCAAATAACGATGAGACATCACAAGACTGCTTCCCAATTCATTCGCCGCAAGGAAATTGAAAGATTACAGGAAAGAAAATTAGTCTCAACACGAGTATGACCAGGAGATTGGTAATCATTCAGTTAGAAATTAAAACTGACGACCAGATTGCGGATAGGAAAACCTCGTCCAGAAATTATATTTATGATAAGGATGGATGATGTGCGTATTCCTTTCTACTGGACAGCAGAAAGAAAAAGGCGTCAGCAGAAAGCAGTAGAATGGATTGGAAGGAAGCTTACCAACAAATGGAAGTAGCTCCCAACGGAGAGCAACCAGGGTAGGACTGGCTGGATATCGAAGTTGGAGGGTGCCTGAGAGCGAGGAGGAGGCAGAGCTGACAGGAAATTGGAGAAGCAGAGAAGTGGGAACTGCTGATTACCATGGCCCGATCAATCGCAGTGGGTCATCCCCGGGGGGTCTGCTGACCGGGGAGAAAGGACCGCAAAACGGGTACAGCTGTGCCCCCACTCCACACAACTTCCTTTGCTACTCCCCTCGCCAAATCACAGGGAGCTCAGGAAGCTAGAAGCAAGATTGATCGTACTATGGCCTAAATAGGAGCTGTAAAGCCATCTCCCAAATCTGACCGAGCAATAAACTTAAAATCTTTTTTTTTTTGTAGGCTTGGCAAGATCATAGGAATGGCCATCTCTCACTCCGTAGCACTCAAAAAAACTTGTAGAACGTGTAGCAGTTTAGTTTTACCCTGAAAAAAATATATTAAATTGATTACGTGAATAGAAGAAGCAAAGAAGATTGGTGGGAAGGGTAGTAGTGAAATGGTAAACAATTCAAAAGAATAAAAAAAAGCTTTTTCCCAGAAAAAGATAGCCCAGAAAGAAAAAAAAAGAAAAAGAAGGAAAGAAAAGGTTGGGTATTGATTGTCTGTTTAGGGTATGGTTATGCATGTCTTGGCAGGGCGGGGAGCGGTTGGTTTTCTCTAAACTGAGGGGGGATGGACGGCATGCTCGGAGGGTACCCCATCTGAGAGTGCGTCACTTGAGTAGGCTAATCGATCACACAGAGAGATATGAAAAAAGGATGTAAGTTTCTTTCTGGAAAGTGTAACGGTTAAGAGCCCAAATTAATGGCTCGTTCATCAAGCTGAAAGTGGACTCACGGCTGGCGAGAAGCTGTATTGACTTCTCTTGGCTGACGAAGGGGGGCTTGATCCAGGTTGTGAGTAATTGGCTCCCAATCATACTTGAAGTTCTGTGTTGCTATGAATCAGTAGGTGTTGTATATGTCACTTTGTTAGCGAGCTAAGAATGAGTACTAACGGCGGCACCTGGGGTCCTGGCAGCTCTCGCGCTTATCGAACAGGCAGAGTTCGGAGGGTACGAGTAAGAGAAGATCTCTGCGTCATCGGCCGGCAGCTCCTTCTAAATTTATCAATCAGGAGCAAGACAATTATTCAGCGCGTGTACTCGATATGATGATAATGCTTCCAGATAGCAAAAGTTTTTTTTACACGTACATGTTGTTTCTCGCTCTCATACTTATTCAAGGTACGGGAGACAGAACTTTGAAGGTTTTTCAGCTTGGATTGGGAGGACTTGGTGGGGCCGAAATTCGACTTGGGGGCTTTGAATCCGGGCTCGGATGGGGTGGCATAGAAGGCCCTGAGGTGCGGTTCGTTTGGGGGACTGAAGATGGGATTCTTGGGGACTCCATCCACGAGAGCATAAACTGGGTGATGGACAAGAACAGAGTCCATCAACAAAACGATATGGTCTGGGCCTCAAAAAGAGAGAGAGAGAGAATGCTTACGATATGAAATGGCCATGACCCGGACCATCAGTTTCTGTAGAACCAAGAACGCCTTGCTGGCATTGAAAGCAACTTCAAAGTTCGGCGATGCTGATACGATAGAAGTGATGAGGCACATCAAGTCAAAAATGAAAACCAGCGAGTATGTGGAAAGGAAGAATCGAAGAACAGAGGTGGTTTTTGAGGGCTCAAAGCTACATAAAAAAATCATGAGCAAGATGGAAGAATGTTAAGAATAGGAATTCTGCTACTCACGCTTCACCGGCTCTTCGTGCTTCCAAAATCATGGCTCTCCTATCCTTCAAATATGAGCCTATGAGGATGAAACTTAAGACCAAGCTACTCAACGTAGTTATCGCGAGATACGCCCAGAAAAGGCCTTCGGAAACCGAGATGCCGCGGATTGTTGGGCTATGGAACGGCCTGATCACTGCAATGATTTTTTGGAGGCAGTGGAGGAAGAATGAGTTCGATTAGTCTAGTCGCGCTTTCCTCGAAACGTTCATGACAGGAAAGAAGAATGTGTGCGCACGTAATGAGATGGTTGCAGCGGTACCAATCACCAGCGAGCCGATCCCCATCAGCACGAGAAATGGGAAGAACAGCTTCGGCCTGGATACATTTTGCAGGATCTTGTCGGAGAAATAGCTCTGGGATCCAATGCTGACGAGACTGTGAATTTTGAACGCATCATGAGTCCAAGAAGAGAACTGAATGGATAGTGATAGTGATAGGACGTACGATGATAACAGGGGGACCATGGAAGATGTCCAGGGAACCCGTGTTCGTAAGTAGCATCGGCCGAGTGCATGATTGCAGTCTGATAAACAATCTGTGGCAGGCAAAGGGGATGAGTGTCGGACATGAAGCTAGGCAGAAGAAGATACTACTCACAGTCAGCTCCATTATGGTCATCACAACGCACACGGCGGCCACCAAGACTGCTCCCAACCGGGCGAGGATCATTCGGGTGGGCCTGGTAGCGCCAGATTGGAATTCAAAGTATCTCCGGCGGGGAGGCCGAGTGGTGGAGGTCTTGGAGAGGAATCGACACGCTAGCACCACCGCTGTCGACGATAAGGCGCATGCAAACGGCACCGACAAAATCTGCGACCCTAGAATCCCTCGTGCCACCAGCTCGGCTCGGCTCGTGCTCTGCGGGGACGCCATGCTTGAATAAGTTATGTCGATGTTGGCGCCAGGCCAAGTGAAATCTAATATTATTAATAAAGGTAAGAGACGAAGCAATCAAGTGTAAGGATGTAAAAAAAATTATTGACAGCAAATATCTAATCTGAAGGGCCAATCAAAGGAAAGATCGGATGATTCTCTTCCCAAAAAGTGGGTCCTTAGCCGCTCTTTAAGGCGTGCATACGAGCCTGCGCTCTAGCCAGTCTAGTGGCATGTGTTGTCTCTGAAGTGAACCGGGCCAGTGGCAAGCCGACCAGCATCATCGTTAGAGCGTACATATTCTCGCAATGACCAACCAGACCGGTCAGCAGGAGATTCTTAATAGTTTCTCGCTCGGCGTCGGTACCCCAGATGGACTTGCGTCATCGTAGCGTTCTTCCACTTTCGCGGACACTGCTTTGCTAGTGAGGAAGCTCCAAGGGTGGAGGAGAGCCATTCATCCTGTGGTTGCTGCAGCCACTACTTTCTGACTGCTTGTCGTCCCTTGTATTTGCATTTTGCTATGGGGTCGCCTATTGTTTCTCATGTGGGCTACCTCCAGTGTCGAGCTCACCAGTGGCACTGACTGAGTGAGACCAATGTATCTCAGCCGATTGCAGGTAAAAAAAAAAAAAACAGAAACAGAAACCGGTGATGTTGCGGTACAACCGGTGCAGTGTGGTGGGACCACCGGTGAGGTTATTCGTACATATTTACATTGAAGTGTTGAAGAGGTGTTTGATCGTCTGTGTCGAGATGTGTGTGGTAAGATCCACGTCACAGGGATATAGCTCGGCACGGTCCAGACACGGTGTGTCGGACTGGAATGAGGCGCCGGGACCGGGCCGGTTGAGACGCACCACCGCTGCTGCGCCGCACACCACATTCGGGGGATGACCCACACTCATATGATTTACAGTCAAGATGACGAAACACAAAGTTCTCCCAAACGTGGCCAACCTTCGTTAAACAGTCTGATACAGAGACGCCGCACATCCTGTTGTACATACAGCGCCCGTACGGCTGATCCTCTGGTTGTCAAGCGCCTGCTGCTCAGGCTCTCGTGCACCGCAACATGATCGGCAATGGCTGTCACTTCCCAGTAATGAACAAAAGGGCTGGCGTTATACATACACCTGTCTGATCCTCTGTTTGAGGAAGAGTACATCCCGAGAGAAACAAGCAAGGAGAGAGCTCTGGCGAATGCATGGGTTCTGATTCTCTTTTGGAACTTCCAAGAGGGCAGGATTCTAAGGGAAGAAGATTTACCCGGTTGCGGTGGTCAGGAGGAGGAGGTGTTGAATTGCAGCTGGGATATTCCCCGGCACGGATCCTGGTCGGAGATTACGCATCCATCCATGGAGTGCCGTTCTGCGAAACCGGGCTGAAAACACACCATGAAAAAAAAAAACCCATGCTGGTTGAGGGGCCGATCACCGCATGAACGTTTTACACACGTCAATAGTATAACTGGTTGAAGTCAAGGACACAGCAACCAGCCAGGGGTGGAGACGATGTCCATTATGGGTCCCCCCCCCCGACCTCCGTTTCTTGAACAGCCACAACCTTAACTTCTCTACCCCGCCCATCACGCTTCCTGATAGATACATCGAGAACAACCCTCGACCTGCGTGTATCTATATATTTGTGATGATGATCATCTCTCGGTCTTTGTTCTCACTGGCCGACCAGATCATCCTCTCATCTTCGAAACCGGGTCGGTGAAGCTGTTGTACATGGAAACCAACCCTGTTTTTGGGTTGGTTCTTTTTTTTTTTTTTCGTGTGGGTTCATATACCCGGTAGTAGGTACACTTTGTTTGTCAAATATAACCTTCCTGACGGGTTCTCGGTCGGGGTTAGTTAATCTGATGGAAGTACCACATATTTAAAATATTTTTTGGTGTTTCTACGGAACAAGCGCAACCGTTGGCGTCATGATGATCCATGAGAGGCTATAGAGCAGCCCCTTTATTACACCCACACACGATGCTGATGTCCCTCCAGTCGCAGACGAGAGATGTCGTCGGGATTGCCAGAGTCTGCGCCAGAGCAACACATATGACGGCATGTTACATCAAATACTTTTTTTTCATTTTGTTGATAATAATATTCCTGTGCAAGTCCTCCTACATAAAGTGTTTCATCCAGGAGATAATTTCCGTGGATCGGAGGACACGTTTCCTCGTCGAGCGTCTGGGCTGTGATGATGATGTTTGCATATTGTGGATCGCTGACACTAAGTCTTGATTGAGAACCTCAGTTTTCACCGCCCCTCCATCCAGCTCGTTGAGAAAGCCGCGCCACACCACCATGTTCTTTCTTATTTTGAGTTCCTTTTTTATTCCTTGAAAATTGAGCGTGTGTGTGTTTGTTTTTGTGTTTTATGTACTGGGGGGGGGATGATCGGAGTCGACGAGGATATTTACACCTTTCTGGGTTTCCCCGCTGTGCCAAAGCTGTGCCTCTCTCTCTCTCTCTCTTTTCTCTCTTGAATGTGATTCACCCAGAGTCCAGACAGACAGACGTGATCAGTTTGATACCTGCCTTCCTTTTTTTTCATTTTCCTTTTGTTTTAGCTGTAAGTGCATACTTTGCTAGAAGTTAGGAATATCCATCTGTTTGTTTTTTTGGGGCCTTTTCTTTTCCTTGGTGACTCGACTCTATATTATTATAATTCAAAACGCTTCAACCCCCCCCCCCCCAAAGTTAATTTTCCTTTGTTGTCACTCCTTCCTGGCTTTGTGTGTGTGTGTGTGGATGCAGAGTGAAGGAGGGAGGGCTGTATATTGTAAAAAGAGTTAAAATTAAAAACGAGTGGTGATTGCTGCTCATCACACACCCCCGCCAAGAAGTTACATCTAACCGCCATCCAACTGACTCATGACTCATACAGCTAACAGCATAGTGAATCATTCCAATCCCATACTGCTGCCCTCCTCCAGAAGAAGAACTCTATTTAAGCTGCCTGCTCTTTGACTTTCCCTCATCTCACTGAGCACTCTAGCACTCCAAAACCATCCTCCACTTCCAAGTTTGAAGTTTGATCTCTGATCCTCATCCAAACCCCTGACCATCTCCACACCAACTAAAAACACTCCCCAATCTCACATATTGACCGATTCTAAACGACTGACTTATATATTGACACTCAACTGACAAATCATCAACCACGTCAAGTGTTCTCAAGGCCAACAACCCCAGTTCGATTGATTTACATAAATCAATACCCCCTCGTTGTACATAATTGGTTCACGCCACCTTCTCTTCTCACCCGACCGACTTGGGGCGTATTAAATATCAAGAATACTGTACTTGTCGGCTAGTTTTTTTTTTCCAAGAGAATCCTGTATAGTGTGATCTCCTTCCTTCAGAATAGCGTTTACCAGCTTCCCACAAACTCGAGGAGAGAAAGAGAGAGACATCTTCTCACCCACACTGATCGGCTCGTTTCCCTCCGCGCCTCAACAGCCCTCTACACCACACACAACATTCTATCTTCTCTCTTTCTCTCACCACCCCTGACGTGCGAATCAATTTCAGTTACATATTATTGTTATATATTAAAATAGAGTTTCCTTTATTTCCGTCTTCTTGCTTGGTCGAACTTGGCAACACCTCACCAGCCTCTCCTTTTAAACACTGTCTTCTTCTTCTTCTTCAATCGGCCATCGGCAACTGCTACTTATTATTACAGTATAAAGAGAGAGAGAGAAACCTCTCTTCCCCCAACCACAACCACTTCCCCCACTTTCCTCTCGTGTGTGTCTCCTCTGGCAGAAACACTCTACTTTACAACTCTCATCTCTGAGCTTACAAAAAAAAAAAAAGGAAGATCAAAAATCTAAATGCACTTCGAAACATACACGGCTGCCGGGAACCCCGCAATGATGGACTCCAACATTCCTGCTCCCCACTCCCTTCACCCAAAGAACCTTGTCCATTCCACGCATGACCAACAAGGTCATCACAATCCCGTGGAGCATGCCGATCAGAATAACGCCGAAGCCAGCTTCGATGAGATCGGGATGTTTGGAGACTTTTGTCTAATGTAAGTCCCGTCTCTCTCTCTTTTTTTCCCCGCAAGTGCCTTGTTGGTGGTCTGACACTTGAATTGGTTGCTTAGGTGTGGTGAAATGATTAACGGCGAGCGCTTTCATGGCCAGGCTTACTGCTCGGAGGAATGCGAGTACCACCAAAGTCTTACGTCCGAGTCAGACTGGTGTGATCTTAGTTTGGAAGGTGAGTCAAGACACAAACAAAATACTCGAATAGATGCTTCCAAAAACAAAAAACAAAAAATGTTAACGACTGGGACGATGGTAGGTTATCAACTTCCGAGTTATGGCGGCTCCACGACGGTCTCGTCGGCGAAAACGAGCCCGTTAAACTCGCCCAATCTGCAAGCTTCGGGACGACTGGCGATCCTTTGTTCTGGCCCGCCGCCGTGCGAATTGCTGCTGCCGTTGGACCTGGGCGAGAGGCTGCTGGGCGCCAAGGCGGTGGCAGAACGATACTTGGAGAAGCGGAGCAACTCGAGGCAGGATGACGTAGGGGAGCCGGACGAGGAGAAGGCATGGGCCGATGAGCCGTCGCCGCCGAGCGGGGAGGACGAGACGGAGAAGGTGGAAGACTGGACACCGCCCACCTTGCACTCAAAAAAGCAGACCCCACTCTCAACCGGCCCTCATCTCAAGTCTCGTCCCGCACTGGCCCAACTGACGGACCTCCATGGGCATCTAGTCGTGCCCCATTCGGACCTCCTGGCACCTGAAAATATGCAGCGAACTTGCAGCCAGTCTGGAAGTCTTCGTTCGCTCGGCCTCATCGACCTGTGCACCACCGCCGCCAAGGATGGCTCTGATCATACACTTCTCCCTAGCCCACGCCCTTCCGACCCCGGTTATCGTCAGCCCAAGGCCCGCTCGGTTTCTCCCCTCGTCGCCAGCTCTGCCACTCCTCCTTCTCTCTCACTTCTCTCTCCTCGCTATCACCATCGTCTTGCAATTGCTCCACTCACCTCGTTTGAAATTGATTTTTTTTTACACATCCCAAAAACACCTTCTTCGCAAAGTCACTGAATAGAAAGCATCCAAAAAAAAGATTAAAAAATCCAACCGAACCCAAAAAAATAATAAATAGAATTAAAACCAAAAATAAAATATCGGGCTGGTTTCCTTTTTTTTTTTTTTTATAGTCGTCGTCGTTTGTTAATAAATTGCAAAACCCCCATTATCATCATCATCAACACTAGAAGAAACAGAAGACAGCCGAATTGGAAGAAATCTTCTTTTACCTTACCACTCGATCGACTCTGTCCGAACCATATATATATCTGCTTCACAAAATGTAAATAGTCGTGTTGCTCTGCACCCCTCAAACGAAACCCCTCAGAACATCTTTCATTACTCTCGTTTACTTCTATACCATAGTTTTTTTTAGTCGTTCACACACACACACAAAAAACATCCCACAGATTTGATTGATTGAAGATATAATTTGCACACGAGTTTTGTTGTAAGTAGTGTCTCTTGCCCGCAGCATGTCTCTTCTCCCTTATATATACCCCTCAAGACTCTCCCCATACCCCCCACCCCAAGACTCTTCATCCGCCACCTGTGTTCTTCTGGCCTGGTTGAGTCTCTGGTGCTTGAATACCACACCCCAAGAAAACAAGTACAAAACCCTTTGTTGTGTGGCCCAATGCAGCCTCTGATGCAACTTGTCTGACTGAGCATGACCTCTCTCTGATGTCTCTGCGTGAGTGTGTGGATGTGGACACGGGCCGGAGCAGCCTTGTTTGTGTCTCCGATTGGAGGCTAGGAGAGAGAGGATGGGGATCAAGCTGAGGGTTATCAAAGTCGTATGAAGTGTCTCGACAGCAGTGCAAACCATCTCCACCTTCCAGTCATCTATCACATTTTCATTTTTGATGGGGGTCTGCTTGGGATGTATGGATGGACACAAACGCAAGAGAGTTACAACAAGGTGGAGGAGTGAGTCGGGGAGGGAGAAGGAGAGGAGGAATCGGGGAGTGGGGCGGGGTGGTTTTCGGCTGAGGGTCCGAGTCAGAAGCGGGGGTAGTGGTGGTGGCGAGGAAGGTGGGAAGGAAGTCGCGGCCGAGATGGCTGGATAAGTCACTGATTTGGGCGCGTTGGGCGAGGAGACGGTCGAGTTGAGCCTTGGATTCTGTGGGCAGTTTGTGAAGAGGTTTCGGGCGGGATGCCGATGCCGTCCCAGTTGAGGAGGGCACGGATCTGGGAGTCGAGCTGGACATGGGCGAGTCTCTGGTGCTTGAGGATGTCGAGCTTGGTGTGCTGGGCCAAACGGAGGCCCTTCCGGACCGGGTCGGGCAGCCATTCGGTGGGGAACTTGGGGCTCTGGTGCGCCGCGTTGGCCGCCCATGGCCGATGCTTCTTGCGGTGCCGCCGCCGCACAGTCGGCCCCATGTCCAGCGGGATCCCATCCCCCATCCGTCGCCGCCGTGTCGCTCGCTTCCGCAATCAGCCGCTCCAACGCCTCCGAACACCACTTCTGGTTCAGCCACTGGCTCCCATAGTCGTCGCATGAGATCTTCACACTCCCTTCTGGGTCCCCTCGTGCATACTCATCTCCCACTCCGATAACCCCTCCGATGCATACCACCGCGCCCACTCAGTAGCTTGAACTTGTGCATCGCCGCCGGTGATTCCCTTAAGGCTGGGATCTTCGATACGTTCACTCGGATGCTCGCTTTCTTGTTCGGCCGCTGGCTGTCCTGCTTTCCTCGATGGAACCCCATGTCGTCCTGCGTCCGTACTACCACATGTGCTTCCGGTGGGGGCGGGACGAACGGTTGTTGATATTCTATTCCAAGAGGAAACGAGGAATGAGTATATAGAGAGAGGAGTTGACGAAGAGGAAAAGGAAGGGGCGGGAGAGACTGAACTGGACAAGAGGGGCATTTGGAAGGCGATGGTGCGGAGTTTATCGAGACGAAGACGGGCCTGGGCCCAGTGAAGATGGGTGAGAGCGGGGACGTCCTGCATGGCGAAGGGCTTGGCCAGGTCGCGCTCCATGTCGAACGCTTTCCATCCCCGGGCCGCCCAGTCGATGGTCCTTGAACTTGCCCTTGTTCGATACCTTGATCTTGTTCTTCCCCCCGCCCCACATGGCCCGCTCCCGCTGAACCATCGCGTGCTTACTCCCTGCTTCACCACCCCCGTTTGTCCTCCTGCCGCTAGTCGTAGTATCAGCCCCATCGTCCGTCCGTTCCCTGATCGTGTGTCTGGTTGCTGCTTTCCTCAAGTCCTTCCCCTTGTCGCTTTCCCGCCCCTTTTGGGTCGAGTTGCCCCGGGGGGAATGTATGCTTATTCGCCCCCGGAGATATGCTTTATATCGAGCAAAACACGACCAGATGACCAATTTTTGGCAGCAGAAGAAAAAGGCAACTGCAACAGCGAACAACAACAACAACAACAACGAGCGATGAAAGCGCAGAAACAATCGGCGAGTTGGCACCAGCGACAGTTGGAGCGGGCGAAGCGAGAGACGGTGCAGCGGCTGGAGCGCACCCTGCGCTCCGAGCAGCAGGCCGTCCGCGACGACCATCTCGCTAAGATCAAGGCCGCAAACTCGCTCGCAAGGAGAAGGAACGCCTCGCCCTCCTCGCTGCTAAAATCAGCGCTAAGAAATTGCTCCGATTCAGGAACCGTCAGGGTCGCTCGAAGAAAATCGCTGCCTGATGTCTCGCACTCGCTTTGGTCCGTTCTTCTTTGCCTGTCCATCTTGCTCCCCATCTCACCTCCTTCCCTCCCTCCTCTAGATCATCCACTCGTGCGACTGAGGGACTTCCGCTCTCCATCTGTTACTTTTCGATGAACCAAGCACCAATCCGCCATAAAAAAAACCCCCAAAGCAAAACCAAGGCCACTGTTGTTTTGTCTTGCCAAAAAAAAAAAAAAAAAAACATGTGAAAATCGGAATTGCCACTCTCCTCCATGCCCACGGACATATACTTTTGGTGCCCTTGTACACATGTAGTGTGTGGGTGTGGACCGTGTGGTCTCCAACCCCGGGCCGACGTCATTTGTCCGCCGTGTCTAGCACAATCGTCACCGGCCCTTCGTTCGCAATGGCCACGTCCATCATCGCGCCGAATTCTCCCTCTGTGAACCCCTTGTCCAACCATACACACAGCCGCACACATCAAAAAAAGATGGTCGATGGTCAGAGACGATCAGTCGTGTGTGGTGTTGAGCATCAAGGAGTGAGAGAAAAAACTTATAGGCGACCTTTTACGAGGTCCGGACGCGCGTGCTTGAGCCTCAGCGAGCGCACTAATTCGCCATAGAGCTCCTGCGACTTGTCCGTCCGCTTTCTCGACACACCGGGAGAGATGGGCTCAGTCGACGTGTCTCAATATCAAGCTGCACAGGCCGCAGTCCTGCGGCTTGCCCACGAAAGCCTTCCTTCATCTTGCCGAGAACTTACTTACCATCGCTCGTGGAAGTCCGGCTTGCTCCCCTTCCGAGTCTTGGCCATCAACGTGAACTGACTCACTATTTAAGTGTTTTGACGGATTGAATTGACCCACCACCACCATCAAAGAAAGAGGAGTTGTAGGTCAAGTTAGTAAGCTCCTTTTTTTAGGATGGGGGATGTAAGGATGACGCAACCGATCAGTATCTCAGCATGGATGTCTTTGACCGACAGGGCCCATTGCTTGACGGGATGAGGATCGACGAGGGTTGTGTGGGACGGCGAGGCGGCGATGGAGGGGTTGGCGAGTTCAGTGGGTGGGGCGGGGGACGCTGATGGCTCGGCCGATGGGAAGAGACGCAAGGAAAGCAGCTTGTCGACGATGTACTCCATCTCCTTGGCCGTGTCCTCTGTGCAGCAGTGGGTTCCAGCATCAGGTCCACCTTCTTCTCCTCAATCTCTTCAATGTCGCCTGGATCACCCACCCGTGCCGATTCCTACCAGCACACATAGCCCGCGTCCGATCCTCGACACTTCCTTCTGGCCCACTACATATGTGTGCAGCACATCAGGGTCCGTTTCAGGCATCCCAGCCAGCCAGTCAGCCGTGCGTTTTCGTCTTATGAGGAATCGCACTTGCCTGTCACCGATGCCGTCGTCACCCGCTGGATCACTGCCCTCATGTTGTACTTTTCCTCGTCCGGGTCGTCCGCGTTGTCGTCGATTCTCTTCTCGCCGCTGAATCGCGCCTCTTCCGCAAAAAAAAAATATCAGTGAATATGTATACCACACATGTCTCTCATGCAACATGTTACCAGCGACCCGCCGGACATCTCTAACACGAGGAACAGATATCTCGTGTCCTCTCCAAGACGCTTTCCTCTTCCAGTCTAATCCATTCACATGCACTGCCAGAATCCAGGTCATTGAACTCTCAGCTTACCGAATAAACACAAAGAAAAAATCAACAAGATATACGCCCTACTTGAAGATGTTTCTTCGTGTAATGGAGCTTTTATTTTTTGGATTATGGTTGTGGCATATGAGCCAGAAAATCAGACTTGGTTGAGTTTATTCTGGGCCTTCTGTATTACCCTGGTTCAGGCAATCTCATCTGATTGGTAGAAATCTCTGGGTATTGTATGAGCCCGGTTCACATTGAGACCTTGAACACCTTTCAACATAACCTTTTCAGAAATATTTTTTTGGCTATTAGATTTGGCCATGTTGGGCCCATCAGAGCACTTCAAAAACAAAGAAAACTGTCAAGATTTGATGGCGTGTGGGTTGAACCTGGTGCTCAAGGTCCCAATGTGAACCAAGCTATTGAACCAGTTTATCTCAACCAATTTTGATGAGGGTACATTCAGAGGTGTGTTACACTGATGCTCCAGCGACATGGACTTTTATCCACACCCTTTTCTGGAATGGAGGGGCAAACACCTTTGAGGGTGTGGATACTTGCACACATCTTATCCATGCCCCAAAGGGGTGTGGATCACTGGATGACTTCCTGTTGGTTCTGGGAGAATCCCAGAAAGCAAGATTAGGGCCTTCTCTGTAAAGTCCTAAATTTGCATTCCCGTTGCTCCAGACACCTAAATTAATATCTGCCCCCCCTAAATCCTTCAACACCTCTCAGAAACAGGCAGCATTGAATCCCTTCATCATACCATCACTCCAATAAGTAAGCTATTTTCTATTTTCATACATTCCAATGAATACTGACCAACATTTCTTTCTAAAGCAGGATGCACAAGTTAATTGACCTGTATCTTGAGCAGGAGCAGCAAGATGCCACTAATCAACATGAACAAAGGTATGCGGAGTTGAAGGATGCAATTAAGCTTACCTTGCAACAGGATTGCAGGAGAATGGATGAAGATGAAGAGGCCATCATTGTGCTGTTGGCTCTTGGATATCTTGGAATGCCTGGCTCTCATTCAATCTGCACCTACCTTACTTGAGCTGATATCCCCAACATGACAGACAAAGCTTAGGCTTGCTTGTGGAGAACCCAAAACAACAGGGCCTTCATCACCAAAATGGGTGTGGATGTTTCTACATTCCAACTGTATCGGGTTGTGGATGGCTTGAATCTGCCAGTGATGGTCTCAGGTGATGCTGAGTGAGCTGGTTTTCACTCCATCTCCTAGATATCTCTGCTAACCGTCCCTCTTTCCATGTAGCATTCAAAATGCTTACTATAACGGATGGACCTGCTCGCACTATTGCAGCTGTGTCTTTGCTTTTCCTGGGTGGTGCTTGGAAGTAGGCACAACCTGGAATGCTACAAGGTCCATGCTAGCCGGGGCTGAAATCGCCCTTGCCTTACATGACACGACCTCTGTCATGCACAGGCGAGACGTGCCAATTATTAAGGAGAGCATTGAGAGTCAAACAGTGATCCCTCAATGCCCCTTGACTGGCCCCGGCTATCTTCCCAAAGCACGCAGTCCTTTCTCACCCATTCTCCTCGCTACATTCCAAGTAATAATTTTTGTCAGAATTTTTTCTTTTTTTCACCAATATCTCTCACTGTCTCGACCAAATCTCCAACCATGGCAGAAGACCTGATGAGCTGCACCTTGGCCAAAAAGAACGCTAAGCGCCCTCCAAAGTCCCAGAATAGGGCACAAGAGGGCAGCAGCGAGGAAACTTGACAGACCCAGGAGTCGACAGCCGACAACGAAAACATCGAGAGAGAACTTGTGAACAACGAAGGTGTGTACACACTTCTCCCCATATCCTTGCGCTCCGCGTTTAAGTAGACCAAGGGCTGACATCCACTCGCATCAAAGAAGCCTCCCCCCCAGCAGGAGGAACCGCCGCTAGCAGAGAAGGGCTTCCTCCCAAGGGTCAAGAGCAATTGGAATTGAGCGACGGCAGAAACCAAATATCCAGAACCGCGGTGGATTCCTTGGGATTAGTGCCCAACATCAAAGATGTGGCAACCGAAGGGAACAAAGAGGAATCCACAGAGGATAAAAGGGCACGCTTGTGGGAAGAAGCGTCCAGAGCCCGCAAGGCGGGCGATGACTTCATGGCCAGGGTCCTTTTCCACGCGCACTCCCTCCTGGACAAGCCAGACCAAATCCCCAGTAGACCTATGATCACACACACTCGGTCAGCATTTCCAATGCTAACGAGCGACAACCGTGGTATCACGTCTCTAGAAAGCGAAGGGGATCTTTTGCTAGCCATAGGAGCGGTCCCGCGCGCAAACGACGCGGGGTTCACTCCATTCCTTGACGAAAACATCCGCAGACTCAGAGGCCCCCTTCCCTTGACAATTTTCAATTGCAAGTGGCAAGAAGCAGCCATGACCTACCATCTGGATAAGAGAAAATCAGATGACTCCTTGTCAGAGAAAGCGACAGGCGGCTATAAAGGGTACGCGTTTATACCAGAATGGTCCCAGAATCACGCCGTGTGGACCAATAACCATAGATCCTTCCACAACACGCTCAAGGAATTGTACCACATGGACAAGTTCACCAACTTGCTGGCGACCCACAAAGCAACCTGCGACAAGATAGTAGACCAATACTGCTTCATGGTCGCTTTTCAATACAACATGCAAGTACGACAGAACACTTTCTCACATCGCATCCCCATAAATGGGAAGTTGGCTGTCGCCGACATATCCATCAAACGGGACAATATTCTGGAGCGTTGCCATAACACAGCCAGGGAACTGAACGAGCCCAACTGGGAAGACAACCTCTACGCTCCTGGTTTAAGATTCACACATCTAGACCCGCACAACGGCAGGCCTAAAGGGCCCGCCAGATCCTCTTCGGAACGCCGTCCGGAAAAATCCAATGATAACTTCAAATCCTCCTTGCCCAATGGGAACGAATCAAAGAAGCGAAACAGAGGATATAGAGGATCAAACTACAACCCCAATTTTGTGGACAGAAGATCACAGAACAACAAACCACCCAAACAGGGCGGAAGCAGGAACAGCAATGGTGGACCAACCGCCCACCACAAGCAGTAGGTTTCCACGTCTCCATGAAAAATGTTGTTCCTGTTCTTCTCTCTTTCTTATCCTTCTAATACGCCTGTGTGTGACCCGATTTGTGTAGCAATAAGCTGTTCCCGTCGTCCAGCGAGCCCTCCAATGACTTATGTGTTCTGAGAAATACAGACCTTATGCCCAGAGGGCACCATCTTGATGACAGATGGCCCCACAAGGTGACTTGCGAGATGTCTGTGTGCGAGTGGGAGGTATCGCTTGAGAGAGCTGGCCTACACATCAAATACGGCAATGTGTTACAAGGTTTCAAAGATGGCTTTAAGCAAGGAATCCCCCAACATAACATCACAAACCTACGCTGGTACACTCCCCCAAACCATAGATCAGCTGTGCTGGCAGCGGGGAAGACAGAGTTGTTGATCAAAGAAGAAGTGGCGGCCAAACGAATGTACGGCCCTTTTGCGCACCAAGAGGTGGCCGACAAATACAATTTTTTCAGGTCGAGCCCTCTGGGAGCTGTCGTCAATAGCAACAGCAAATTTCGACCAATTAACAATTTATCCTTCCCGAAAGATGACCCTCATACTCCTTCAGTGAACTCGTTCGTGAAGGCATCGGATTTTGTTACCACCTGGGACGACTTTAATATTGTCGCTACCCTTATTAGGTCAAGGCCAAGCCCGTGCAAATTGGCACTTTTTGACTGGGAAAAGGCTTATAGACAGATACCAACAAGGCCAGACCAATGGCCATATCTGTTTGTAATGGATTTGAGAGGCGATCTGTACTTAGATACGAGAATAACTTTTGGGGGCATAGCGGGTTGCGGGTCCTTTGGCAGGCCCGCCAATGCATGGAAGGAACTGATGAAGTCAGAGTTCGATCTGGTCACCATTTTTCGGTGGGTAGATGATAACTTATTCATAAAAGAACCAGAATTCAACACTACAATCAAAGACATCGTGGAGCGGTCTGTGAAATTAGGGGTGATGACGAATGAGAAAAAATGCTCGGAATTCTCAGACGAGCAAAAATTCATATGCTTCATTTGGAATGGGCTCGAGAAAACTGTTAGGTTGCCAGAAGACAAACTAAAACAGCGAATTAAGCAACTATCGGAATTCTTGCAAGCCGGCGCACAATTCACTTTCAATGATGTGGAGATATTAGCAGGTCGGCTAAATCACGTATCGTATTTGTTGCCTCAGATGAGATGCTATCTGCGATCCATGTACTGGTGGCTAGCTTCCTGGGTAAACCAGGCCGCTACAAGGCATCTCCCAGAAGCGGTGAATGAAGACCTCATCGAATGGACTAACGTACTTACATCTTTCGAATCAACCAGGCTGATAGCAGCATCAGCCCAGTTGATATTGGCTGGATGGGGGATGCGTCGACCTCTTACGGAATCAGTATATTCATAGGGAAAAGATGGGCTCATTTCAAATTAAAACCGGACTGGCGAGAAGTGATACCGAAGAGGAACATTGCCTGGTTAGAGACAGTAGCTGTTTGTTTGGGGGTGTTAATGCTGGACGCGCTAGGACAGATTAGGAAGGGTTCCTCGGTAGTAGTCTGGACAGACAACACCACCACCGAGGCGGCACTACGTTCTTGGAAATCCAAAGATCACGGAGTAAATGAGGAATGGAAAATCATACTAAGAATACTGATAGGCCACCAAATGGATCTTTACCCCAAATGGGTTAAGTCAGCTTCAAATCGAGCAGACATTTTGTCTAGAGGGGTGGCCACCGACTGTATGAAACAAGAAGGGGTGCATGTTCATCTCCCAACTGATTTATGGCTTTACATGTATCAGACATGATTCAATGGGGTCCGACAATTATAGTCTATAACCATCAGCTGTAATTCTTGTTCCGTTTCGCTCAATTTTGGCTCATAGCAATTTTTATCTATTGTGACGGTTGTCTCATAAAAAAAAAAAAAAACCCCTTTAAATTTGGCAACAAATGGCATCCACAATCATCCTCCCACAACGCTCGCCTGAATTTCCCTTGTTTTTGGAAACATTCCTTTTTGTCACACTTTCTGTGAAATTAGCCAATATCATTGCCGTCCTCAACGTCCTGCACACCCTTTTTCGACCACAAGATGCATCACTCACAGGTACACAAGTACAAGGTGTTCCTAAAGAAAGGATCTGATGACAGAGTTTTGACACCAATGGATCGCCATTTCCTGACGGCGTGGAAGGAATCCACTCTAGCGGGATACAACTGCGCTGTAAAGAAATTCTTGGCTTTCAAGCAAACCACTGAAAGCCAGTCAACGGTTCTCCCAATATCCAGAGAGGAACTCGAAGCCTTTGTTTTTTGGGCAGGGAAATCCGCCTTCCGAGCAGGCGGACATCACGAAATCTCGGCCAAGTAATTGAAAAAGTACATCATCGGTTTGAGAGCCTGGCACTTGTTCCACGCCGTCCAGTTTCCGGTGACGTCTGAGAGGAGGATCGATCTATTAGTGAAGGCGTGCGCCAGGGTGGACGCGTTACAACCCCCACGGACAAAAAAGCCACCCGTACTGCTGAAAAATCTAGTCTTTCTGCACAAACAACTAGCTAATGGTTCACCACGGGACCGGGCCGTGCTGGATCTAGCTATCGTTGCGTTTTGGGGGATGGCACGTATAGGCGAGTTGACCCACAACATATCCAGCGGCGACCCGGGCCCCCGTGCGGTACTCACGTCGGACGTCATAATGAAGGAAACACCCATAGGGAGCAAAGCGCTGTTAATGATATGTGACACAAAGACCGCCCAGCCAGGGCAACTTCAATTTATCACCCTCAACTCCCAACACGGTCATATTTGCCCGGTACTGGCAGTGAATAGACGCCTGGCAAGCTGCGCTGGTCAACCGAGCTCCCTGTTCGGTTACGACTCCATTGTCGGCAGAACTCACCTGACGAGGCGGGTGTTCGTGGAAGTGATTCAGCAGACACTTCGAAACGGAGGACTCAAAGCCCTTTTGGGCCACTCTTTCAGGGTTGGAGGAGCATCCTTGCGGGCCGCAATGGGCGTTCCTCATTCGGAAATTTGCGCACTGGGGCGTTGGGAATCAGATTGTTACAAATTGTACATCCGGCCGTACTCCGCCGCAGACGTGCAGGAAGCCAGATGCATTCTTGGCAGGGCAACACACAGAGATGCGTTTTCAGAGTAGGAAATTGTTACCAGATTAGGGCACACGACGCTATAGGCTCAGGCTGGGAACAATCTAGCCTTGAGAGAATGGTGTAAATAGCGAACCCTTATTTTTTCCATGCTTTAAAAAAGTATCAAGTAACATCTTTTCTTCCTCCTCCGCATCCGGTACGGATCTATCTCTGAGTGCCCCATACAAGAGCCAGATAGGATCCTCGTCCCACGCTCGGGAAGGTGG
>SMGU01005314.1:0-20008 GCA_004348175.1 Puccinia novopanici
GGATTTCTGATTTCTGATTTCTTTTTTTTTTTTGGATTGAGAAGCAATTAACAAGTTTTTTTTTTTTGAAAAAATAAAATTTAACATTAAATTCTTTGCCCTAAAATGTGTGGGAAAAAAATTTCTATCATCAATTATTCCTCAATTTGACCCCCAAAAAAATTATTAAAAATATTACTCATAAGGAATTCAACCTGTGACCCACCCTTGCGACACCGTTTATGAAGGTGTGACCCATCCTGACATCCTCATGACACTAGGGTATGGTTGTAAGCGCCACATTTCAAAAAGTGCGCGCCGGCCGGCGCCTTTATGGCCCCCCAAAGGTGCATGCCTTTGGCTGGCGCAAGGGAGGTGTGCCTGGGCGCGGGCTCCAAAGCCCTGATTTAACCTTCATGGCAGTTTTTTAGAGTTTTTTTAACTTTTTTTTTGTGCATGCTTGAAGCTTTTCCACGGGGTAGCGGGTACCCCTGCAAAACCCATACTCAACCTGGTAATCAGGCCCCAAAAGGCCATCCAAAATAAGGTTTAGTCAGGGGCACGCCACCAGCAAATTCTGGCTAAAAGTGCGTGCCCTGGGCGCGCAGGTGCAAAGCCCACACTTTGGCGCGCATCTAGTGGTGGTGCTGACAACCATACACTTGGGTGGGTTGCACCTTCAATTATTTGGGTCACATGTTGAAGACCCATTTTTATTCTTGCTATACCATATGAGGATAAAAACCTTGAATATGAACATCAACCATGAATGACTGTTTCAACACATTAGTGGGTTTCAAAGTAGACTCTGACAGGCATGCAGATCTTTTTTCAGAAAGTAGAAAACATTGAATTGAAGGGGTACAGTATAATTTTTGGAGGAGGGAAGTGAAACATATGAATTCTGTTCTGCATGCATTCATTCACAAGAAATCTTGAATGAATTCAGGCAGAAGGATTTGCAGAAAATATTTTCTGCAAAATGGTCTGCATGCATGCACAACTCAACTTTGAAACCCACTATTAAACGTTCACTTGTTGAGCAGTCAATTTCATCACTTATCATTTGTAAGACTCTTTCTACAATCACCATTAATGTTTTTCTTCTAAGTTTTTCTTTTGTCTTGTTTAACTGTGATATTGTTCCTGGTATGATGACTGATGATGAATTGACAATCCTGGGCAAAAATTCTCCCAGGGACACATTCATCCATAAATTTTGTTATGGTAGGAACAGGAAAACAGATTCATCAAAATTGGGTTGGCGACCCCCTTTTTTTTATTTTTTGGACTTTGGGCGAAATTGGGGTGGTGACCCCTCATTTTTGGTACGGTGACCCCCAGGATTCCCAAAAATCCGGGTTTCCGGGGCCCAACGTCCCGTGGCCGGCCTGACTGGGTCCGTGGGACGGCCCGCGCACTTTGGGGGTCGCAACACCAAAAGGTGGGGGTCGCAAAACCAGCCCCCGTTTTTATAATAGGAACAATAAGATGGCTGAATCAGAAAAAAATTTAAAGCAAGCAAGAAATAGATGGTTTTATCATAACCAGTGTAGCCCAGAAGCTATTTTGATTCCAGTTTGTAACTGAATTAGCTTGTGTAGTGCACAGTAGCATAGTGAAGCATGTGTAGTGCAACTTACCATAGCATGTTTATTGCACTGTAGTTGTAGCATGTATTGTGAACTGTGGCATAACATGTGTAGTGCACTGTAGTGTAGTCAAGCATAGCATGTGTAGTGCACTGTAGTGTAGTGCAGTGTAGCTTGTGTAGTACACTGTAGCATAGTGTAGCTCACTGGGATCTATGATATGCTGTCTATTGTAAGACTCAAAGTTGTTATTTAAAACCTATTTCTGAATTTAGAAAGGTATGATGAAGTTGCAAGCTCTGCCTTTCTATACTATCAGAGAACAAGACCACCAAGGTAAGCTTGGCAGATTTTATTCAAGTGTTAGTGATTTGGTTCAAGATGAGTGTTTGATTGATGGAATATGTGAATGTTGTTGATATGGAATGGCTTCAAGATTGAGGGTGACAGTTTAATTCTTCAATGATGGCTTTCTTGATGTTTGGTTGTTTATAACAAGAGTGGGGTTTGAGAAGAGGTTGGGATTTTCCAAGGTTGAATGAGGCTGAAGAATTTAGGAATGGATGGTTAATGAACTTGTTGAAAAAAGGTGGATGGAAAGTATGTGGGAGCAGATGCTTCAACCAGGAATTGAACTCAGGTCCTTTGGGTTGGGGTATAAAATTAAAAAAATACTGGGTTGAGCATATGGTGAAATAGCCTAGTTGTACTCAGGTGGGCTTGAACCAAGGGCCCTTTGTGAAAGATGAAACCAATTATGTATATTGCAATGTGATAAGGTAGTATATAAAGTGGATAAGGTTTTATAAGGGTAAGATTTTCAGGATACTAAAAGTTGGATGAGTTGTGATAAGAGTGGATGATGGGATGATGAGCTACAAATGGCAGGCCAGAGGACCTCCTTATATAGTAAAAAATATGAGATATTTCACAAGTTTACATGTCACAAATTGAGGCATTATTGCCAGTCTAAATGCAGATTAGATTGGATTTTCCAGCCTCAACGCATATTAGGAGGGATGGAATGTTCTCTCACCCACAATTTAACAAAATAGAATGAACAAAATAGAACTAGAAAAATGAATAGAAATAGGAGGTGCATAAAAGATAATGAATAAGAAGAAATTGAATAAAATGGGTGCAAAATTTGATGCAATATGCATATTTACTGTAAGAGTCTAGAAAAAAAATAAGAAATCCAAGAAGGGGCTGAAATCCGTGTATCTTCCAATCTGGCAGAGATATGAAGGTAGTTCCAGTGGGTGACTATGGGTTATTTTGTCTGTGAAATCCATTTTTAAGTTTATTTTTCTTGTATCTTGATTTTTTTTGAATCAAGTATAAAATTTTTAAATTTTCCCCTTGAAACACAGGAAAATAGACCACACTGTTAGTTGCAAAAAATTTATGCTACAGATTCTTCAAAATTCTGTTAGTGGAAAAAAAGCTACGCTAATTTTTATTTTAGCAGAAAAAACTTTCACCTAATGCTACAGAAAAATGCCAAGGAAAATTTTATGCTACGCTAACTGTTAGTGTAGTGGAATAATTTCACAACTAACGCTACACAAATTTGTAAGAGAAAAAAAAACTTCTATGCTAAAAGTTATTGGCAATTTAGTTTAGTGTAGTGTAGCGGCCCACTGTTGCAAGCAGTTATCATAGTGGAAATAAAGTTTTCTGTAGCATTAGTTGATAATTTTTTCTACTACACTAACAGTTAGTGTAGCTTTTCTTCTGCTAACAGAATTTTGAAGAATATGTAGTTTAGCTTTTTTGTGGCTAAAAAATAGTGTAATACAATCACAGCTATGCTACGTTATACTACGCTGCTACATTATGCTAGGCTAGACAAGCTAACATCAAATTAAAACAAATCAAAATTTGAAATACTGTATTAGAGCTGGATTAATGGAACCAAAATTTTCAAAGATCACCACATTTTTTTATTTTTATTTTTTCATTAAATAGATAAATTGAAATTTATCAGGCAGAAAGTATGACAAAATTTCAGAAGATTTGTTAAGAGGGAGAAACAAAAATATTATATATATTATATATATATTTTATAACCAGTGGATGCATTCTACAGAGTCAGTTATGAGCTTAGTAGTGCATCAGTCATGTATGCCACTGCTTGTAAATCACTTGTGAACCCCAAGGGATGAGGGGGTTTACATTAGGACAGTTCATGTACAGTGCCTAGACAGGAGTTAAGGGCGCAACACTATTCATTCCACAAGTTCAACCACCACAGTTAAAATCAAAATTTCTTGTGAATCAATCCAAAAAGAATTTCAAATAATGATTATGAAAAAATATTTTGGAAAAAATAAATAAAATAAAATTTGTGATTTTTTTAATTTTTTGCTGATTTTCAAAAATGCTTAATATGCATTTGAAGCACCCAGAAAAATCAGAGAGTACAGCCTGGAATGTGATAAGAATGATAATAAATGGAAGTTTTTTGAACAAAAATAGCAAAGAAAATTTAGTGCCCATAGAAACAGGCCTGGAAATTGAATTAGATCTGATTTCAGTGCAAAATATATTTCAATTCCAATTTTTGGCCCTGTTTCACTAGTCACTGAAGTAGCCTTGCTATTTTGGTTCAAAAATTTTTCATTTATTATCATTCTTATCACATCACAGGCTGTACTCTCTGATTTTTCTAGGTGCTTCAAATGCATATTAAATTTTTTGAAAATCAGTAAAAAATTAAAAAAAAAATCACAAATTTTATTTTTTTATTTTTTCCAAAATATTTCTTCATAATCATTATTTGAAACCCTTTTTGGATTGATTCACAAGAAATTGTGATTTTAACTGTTGTTGTTGAACTTGTGGAATGAAACGTGTTGCGCCCTTCACTCCTGTCCAGGCACTGTACAGCTGATTTGGTGTAAAACCTGGTGATTTCAACCTGCATCAGGAAAGTTTATGGAAGGTTTATGTATGGTGAGCTCAGAAGCTTTGAATGGAAATCCCCACCATTTGATGCTTGCTGACCCAATTAACTCTTTACAGGATCAGAAAAGCAGTGGAAATCAGCAAGCCCAAATCAGCAGCACATGAACTGCCCTATTGGTATTGTAGTGGGTTTTAAAGTTAATTCTCACAGGCAGACAGGTCAGTTTTCAGAATGATTCAAAACATGAAATTGCAGAAAGGGTCAAGATGAATTTATTAGGGATTGATTGAGGAGAGAAGTGATCTACCTGTCTGCCAGTCTTCATGCATTCATTCAAGAAAAAACTTGAAATGAATGCAGGCAGAAGGTTGGTCTCAAGGTGTCTTCTGAAAAGTGACCTGCATGTATGCACAAATCATCTTGGAAACCCAATAGTATTGAATTTATCCTATCTTCTTGCTTGAATAACATCTTGGCTGCCTTGTTTTGAATTGTAGTGATCTTATCTATGAAAATGTGCATTATTACACCTGTAATGATATATGATGGTGCCAAACATCGCCTGATTAGGGTATTCAAAATTGAAGCATAAAATCATAAAATAACATACTTAAAAGCATAGTTTGATTTTTTCGCAGGGGATTTTCAATAAAGTTTTATGTATTTTGACAGGTCCCTGCGACAAAAAATTATGTGAAAAGTGATTATGATTTTATGTTCCAATTTTGAATACCCTAGATGTATATTTATTTGCTCAGCTTCAGTACACTCGAATGATATGTGCTCCAGCATGACAGGCAAAAAACAAATGTTTATTTCCAGAAACAAAAACAAAAAAAAAGAAAAGAAAGCAAAATCCCAACGAGAGGCTTATTATTGTTTTTTTTACAAAGTCCTGGAAGCAAAAAGACATCTATCGTTTGCATATTTTGGTGTCCAAGATAATAAATAAATTTTTGCAGTGACAAATCCAAGGGCAAAACACTATGGAGAAGAATCAAAATGTACATCAAACTGTGTTTGTGAGCAATCGAAAGGAGTCAAGTGGTCTTAAATGAAAGGATTGAAGTAAGCGTCATGGCAAAATGGGCGAGAGAAAGTAGATGCAGCACGTCTAATTATTTCGGTCTTCGGTCAGATCCTTCTAAGAGTTGTTCAAATAGGCCAGAAGCGGAACTTTCGCTCTTCATCTGAGCAAACGTATTTCGCGAGGTTAGTTAGCTAAATCCTCACAAGCTCACCCAAAGGGGAGAGAAAAAGGGGCAATGTGGCTCAACTTGAAGCATGTAAACAATGCCTGTTCGCACACCTCGATTAGATAAATCAACGGCGACACCAGTTCTGCCGACTCGCTCAATTCCGTCTGTCAAAACCATTGTCGAAATAAGGGTTTTGCCTTTGTCAGTGCCTACGACCAATTGCTTGGAGTTTCCAGGTTTTTGAACAAAGACGCGTAGTTGGGCAGTTCCTAGAGGTTTCCACTGAGAGTGAGACTGTTTCAAGAACACTTTAGTTTTCATTTCGGCGGCCAAGATCGACTGAACATTCTGGGGCTCTTGCGGGCTTGATGGAGGGAGGCTATCGGAGCCATCAGATTGATATCCAGATGTATGTGGTAAGTTAGATGATCTTGAGTTGGAGATAGCCCCTGAAGGCGGTCGATCATGGGCATTTTGAATCGCAGCTGATGGAGGCCTGTATTGTCGATTTCCGTATGGCTCCGTGGATGTTGGCCGTCTTACGGGGTCCGGAGTCATCATACCAGGCATTCTCGGTGCCATTCTTGCATCTTCTAATGGTCGCAAGCCTCGGCCAAGAGACATGGGCAAAGGTGGGAGATCAGCCGCGCGGGGATCGAAGCGTGCCCCAAGCGCATGAGCAGATGGCGCTTTGCGGAGTGTGCGCAATGCCATAGCCTGCCCGGGGTGGTTGCCCTCAAGAACAGCATGGGGGGGTTCAGGACCTGGTTGAGAGTGTTGGCTATCCGAATACATGGCTGGAATAGAGATGACAAAATGATTTAACCGACCATCCTAGGGGTCATAAAACGTTTGCTGACCACTCACCAGGACTCCTCAATGGCTGACCCGAATTACCACTCATGTTCAGACGCTGAGGTGAGCGATCACTTCCCTCCAGTGAACCCCGTCCGTGGTTCCAAGCAGGATGCTGATGATCATGTGGGGGTGGAACTGACGCATGCGGTGACGTTTGTCCCGGCGATATAGGCCCGCCAAGGTCTAACGGGCTTCTGTTGGCTTGAGTAAGACTAGGTGGGGATAATAAGGGGGTGTGGCGTTCTACATGAGCCGAGAATGAGGACGGGGGACGCTCGCTGTTACAAGAAAAACTCGGGCTAATGGGTTGTGATTGGGTTCCAAGCCTTGGAGGAAAACCATTGATCGAGAGCTTGGAAAGAGCGGATAACTGTGAGGTATCGGAGGCAGGGCGGTGCTGATCATGCGGGGCTTGATTTATGTATTCATGAGCCGAAGGGCCCACTTGTTTTTGGAGAGAAACTGCTAAAAATTAGATAAATATATAACGACATCAATTATTTTTACCAACTTGCGCCATCTTACAACTACGGGAAGACATGGGCGGCATGACTTACATTGTCGGCCAAACTCAATGGTCTCATACAAATGCTGGACCCAAGCATCCCGCTCGGCTTGGCTGTTGACAACCACTCTAACAACTTCTTTTCCCATGGCAATGACGTCAAATGCGAATTCGGGGTCATTGACGACCGGGGTAACTTGAAGATGTTTGCTAGCCAAGGGAGGATACATCAACCACATGGCAGGATGGGTTGGGGAGGATTGCTCCTTATGTTCACAAAACATTAACAAATCGGTAAGCAAGATCAAACGTCCGGAAGGGGTTTCGAATTCACGGTTCGGGTCGGACTGGGGTCTGATTTTAAACTTCGCATCGCCGCTACATTTCAATGACCTCGAGTAGGTCAGTGTGGGAGGCGCCAGAAGAAGTCGACATTGCTAATTGATTGGACGGTACAAGTGGGTTCAGTCTGAGACTGGTTGATGAATGAACATGGAGAGCAAACAATTCAAGACAAACTTTGGGAGACATTGTGAAGATATCCAAACATCGAGTGGTATCCAGCTGGGACTGAAGATTTAAGACGGCCTGTTGGACAAAGACGCCGCGGTTGACTTGAACCATGTCACCAGGAGATGCGGAGGCTGCTTGTTGCTGAGCTTCGAAAGTGGTACTGGAGGATGACAATGGAGTGCTGGGGTTTGTTCGATCAAATACTTCACTGCCGGTTCCCGTAAGATTGAGTCAAGGGAGCAACAGGCAGCAAAAAAAAATGTCAATTTAGTGATCTACAGGCATCCATCACACACTCTTTGGAGCTTGTCTTGAGCCTATGGAATGATGGTGAAGCAGAAATATTCTTACTCAGTGGTACTCCCGATGCTACTTTCGGCCAAACCACTCAAATCTGTCTCGGTCGAGGTTCTGAGGTTGGGTGGATGGGGGGAAACAGCACCTTTACCACTGAATGACCGCTGGGCAGGTGGAACAGGAGAGACATGTCTAGGGGCTAAAACAATGGATGATGGGATGGATTAGCAGATGCTCTTGACTACCTGTTTTTATACTGGTCAGTGAGACAGAAGACAGAGGGGGACCAACGGCTCTGACGGTCACCGGAAGGGATCGAAGACTGACTAGTGGGTGGCGGTAGTCGGTTAGGGTTCGGTTCGGTTGACGGTTGGATGGCTGACATCAGCTGGAGTGACGACACATTCCATTGAGCGCGGCCCTGATCGAGCAGGATCGAGATTTGCCTGGAGGATTCAAAGACCGCCTTATGCTCCGGTCTGCCATGTTGGAGTGATTGCAGGAGAAGGCTTGCGACTCGGCGGTAATAAACCAGTCGGGCGAAGGGCAGGGCAAAGAAGACCGTCAAGGTTGCATGAGGTGCCGAGTCTGAGTCATGGAGCAGAAGATCGTCGGTTGGGTAAGGGGCTTCCGGGAAGATGGGCGGACAGGTGACGATGGACGAGGGCCCTGCTGACTGAGCCAGGCTTGGCGGGCTGACTGAGCCTGGCCAGTCTAAGGAGAGTAAGATCTGATTCAGTGAGTGATTCGATTTCACGTGCGGATCGCTGGCCCAGCCACCGCCACCGGCCCAGCCGTTAGGATGACAGTATCGATGATAGGCGGGGAGGAGGTGGTGGATGAGGTGGTTGAAGAGGCTGACAAAGGAAAACAGATGATAGTTGGGGGGCGGCGGATCGATAGGCTGGATCGACTGGGAGAGGAAGGACTTGTGTGCTCTGAAGACGACCTCGGTCAGTCTGAAGTGGTGGTCAAGATGGGGCGGCGGGAAGTTGCTGGCGGAGTAAGCAGATGCGATCCGGTTGATGACTGTATAGAGATCGCTAGCGAGGATTTTCTCCGTCCGGATTAGATCCAACACTAGTTGAAGATGGGGCGGTGAGGGTGGTGGTGGACCTGGTGGTGGAAATGCTAGTGGTAGCTGTTGTTGTTGCGGCGGTGGTGGTGGGCGTGACTGAAATGGGGGCTGGTTTGGCCGAGGATAATTCATGGTGAATGTTTCAAGACTTGAGTTCAACACGAAAAAAAAGACACAAAAAAAAGTAGGGGAAGGCAGAGAAAGGGGAATCAGGTAGGGTGTATGAGACAGGCTATTTATGTATTTGTGCAAAGTAAATTTGTCGCTTCGAGTGACCTCGCGGGCTCCTGCTGAGTTTGTGCACGTTGTACTCAATTGACAGTTTTAACTACAGTTGAGTGTATCGCCTGTTTTGTCATATGAGCACAGAATCTGGCGAGAACGCCTTACAACATCCTTCTTTCTGATTGACGGCCACAAGCGACGGGACTCCCACATCGTCCAGCGGATGATGATGCATCTCACAAGATAGCCCAGCAGATCACGCAGCAGATGATCATCCATCTTACACATGTACCGTCATCACTGCCCGGGGAAATCCATTCATCCGGATTGCCCCTGATTGGCCCATGCAAGTACAGTAAAACCTAGGATTTACCCAAGATAATCTAACGCCACAGACGGAGACCTTGAGTACACGCAACAAGGTATAATTGCGAACCTTCTAAGCACTCTTCCACTCATGAGAGAGCACGGACCAAAGGCATATCTGATGGAGAATCTGATGGGGAAGCGAAAGACTTGTTCTGAATGTTTTGTTTTGAGAGAAGTTGAGATGTAATTGCGACAATTAACACATGGATTTGGCCACGAGGGGAAAGACGCACACAGTTACAACAGTCTAGTATTTATAATCAAGATCGGTGGCGACAATTATGACAAAGATTTGGCCACGAGGGGAAAGACACATAGTTACACCAGTCTAGCATTTATAACAAAGATCGGTGAGAGACGAGAAACAAAGAAGAAAGATTCTAAGAGGACTAAAGAATGAGAACAAGAATCAAGAAGGTGTTGGGAATTAAGAGTATTTCTTTCTGAAGAGTTTTTGTTAAGGGAAAAACCTTCGAGAACAAAACAAAGCAGTCTGAAAAACCGCATCGAAAAATCATTTGAGTCTGAACCAAAGTCCAGAATGTAATTCCAATCTGAAAACTGTAGAAATAGTCTTGACCTCTTGCCAAGAAGAGGAAATCCTGATATGGTAAGAATTCCTAGTCGTTAAACAATACCCCCCATCATGTTGGACAGTTGGCGACAGTTGAGCGGCCATGAAGCTTGTGATGTTTTTTCCCCCTTCTGTCTTCTTGTTCTTCTTACAATGGACAATTGTCGAGGCCTGATCAGGGGATCATCAGCATATGCATCCCATGAGGGCCTGCGTCGACCATATGCAGAAACACGACAAGTAGATCTTTTAGGAGTTTCTAAATATGCACGCAATCTGACTTAAAACAATAATATATCCAGGGTGCACTTGTTTTTTCAAGGGGAGACTCAGACGGCCACCATGGGAGGGGGCTATCCTCGAAACGAAGTCACTCCCTCCCTTCTCCACGAGAGTGCAGATGAATTGAGCAAAGAATTCCCGGCAGATAAATCGCCCGGTTCACATTAGGACCTTGAACACAGCTTTTAACACCTTTACATATAGAATTCTCATGAATTTTTTTTGTCATCAGATACAGCTGCTTTGGATCAATCTCCTCAGCACTTGAAAAAAATGTCAAAATGTTATGGCATGTGGGTTAAAGATGGTGTTAAAGGCCCTAATTATTGGAACTGGGCTATTAGTGTCATCAAGATGGGTGACCATCCTAGGCGACCATGATTAAAGGGGAATTATAATTCAAGTTGTGTTTGACAGTCCAAGGATGTCATAACCATTCATACATGGCAAAAGGACTTTTGGCTCCTCCGGACGGTTGGGCCAACACCTTGTCCTCAAATCCAGAAATTTGACTGCAAACAAGGCGGGATGACTGCAGTTCAACCCCACAGTTGGGCCGCCGCAGTTGCAACTGAGGTTTTGACAGCATCTGACTTTGCAGTCAGCCCTTGGTCCCCTCATGGTCCAGCTGTCGTCTGCGACCAAAGCCTACCTCATGTGGGGCTCCCATGGCCCCCATGGTGAAGAAGTACTAAGTCCCCTTGCACACCTGCACTTTCAAGAGAAGCAAAGGGAGTTGTTTCCAAGGAGAGGCCAGTTTTGGCCCCTTCCTTGGCTTCACTCCATTGCCAGTCCGGTGAAAGCAGAGTAGTAGCTGCAAGACAGCTAATTTCATGTGAGAACATTGTGCATAGAGTTAATATGCACTTCAAGTGCTAGTCAAGTGCCTCACCTGGATCCCTCAACCTACAAGCTCATGTGTTCAATTAACATCCCGGAGCTCCCTTGCCACTGGACAATTCCTTTACTTAAGACTTGAACTATGATTCTGGTCATGCCTAACAGTATTTCACTGTATCTATTTGATAATAGTAAGAATCATGCTTCTCAACTTCAACCTTGTACAATATGAGCCACCCTTCATTCATGTATGGAAAGTTCTGTGAGTCCATTGCATTTTTCATAGGCTCCAACCAACACTTTGCTGAGTTGGATGTGTTAGGTTGAAATTGCAATTCCAGTTTAAATTTCAAATGCCATGGTAGTAAAGGGGGTCAGATTTTTCTTTATTTGTTTTGAGCAAGATTCTGGCCTTTTTGAATGGGTAGATAAACCCAGTTTCATAATGCTGGGGGTAATATTTTATCTCCTCCAATTTTTCAGTGGTTGGAGTTCTGGTTTTAGGATGGTCAGGTGGTCATTGAGCAACCTTGTGATAGCTCAACATGTACATGCAATAAGTAGAGAACAAAAGGAGTTATTGTTGTTGATAAGACTGACATTGAAAGGGAGGTTTCTGAAAAGTTGGTTTGATGAGGCCACCTCTCCCCTGGCATAGTTGTGATGTGAGATTCACCCAATTTTGGATTTCAGTGATTTTCTGAATCATTTCCAATAAGCACTATCAGTAGTTGTAGACTCAAGAAGCCTGTGTTGTCAACTCTTAATGAATTTTGTATATGGTGGGTAAGGAAAATCCTCCTGTTTAAGACTCAAAAGGTGTTGTGAAACCCTTTTGATGAATTGAGAAGGGGATGGATGAAGTGCAAACTCTGACCTTCTATGCAATCAGAAAAAAAGACCACTAAGATTGCTTGGAAGCTTATTTATTGTGACATGGATATTTTGAGATCACTGTGGACCAGGTGAGATGAGAGAGTTGAGAGTGGTTGATGATGATGAGTGAGGTGTGATGCAATAAGAGTGTTGCGTGATAAGATGGGTGATGAGTAATGAGATGTGTGGTGTGAGGGAAAGTGCTTTGACCAGGTATTGAACACAGGTCCTAGTGGTGAGGGGTTATGATTTGCCTAAAGGGGTGTTGATTTGAGGTGAAGGTGAATAGCCTAGTGTTGAATAAACCTGTTAGACCTAGGTCTTGACCAGGACTTGAACCAAGGGCCTTATGAAAGGTTTTTAAAGGGTGTTTTGTAATTGTAAAAATAGAATATTGAGTGACTGATAATACTATAGAGTGACCAGGTCAATAGTGTTTATAGGGGATTAAGACTAATAAGGGTATGTGTAAGATCCAATACCAAACTCTGGTGAGGAAAGGGAAAACAGTGGGAGGAGAGCCTCCTTATATAGACAACAGATGAGAGATAGGTGCAATGCAGAGGCTATGCTGCCTACACATGATTCATCACATGCCTGATCACCTGCATGATCCCATGTCTGATCATGTGCATGTCACATGTAAAGATAAGGAATAATAAAATCATTTGAACTAATAAGATAATGAAATAAATATAAAGTATGCCCCTGCAGTGCAAATTCTGCAAATTCACCAGATAAGATCACCTGATGAGCCGTGCTACTTGATTGAGCCTGTCACTGATGAGTACCAGCTGTGATTGTCCTTTGTAACTGATATTGGCCAATTTGAGGTGTCCATAGAGGGTAACTGATGATCCAGTGGAGTTGAGAGGATTCCTTAAGAGGTGAATAGTGGTTATTTTGGCTGTAGAATCTGATTCTTCAAGAATATTTGAGGATTTCTGGCCTGTTGAATAAGAAAATATAAAAATTTGAATTTTTAACATTTAAAAATCCCACACCGGTCTGAAGTGCTTCCCAGTTTTTCAATAACTGTGTAATTTGATGTTTTCACAGGATTCCTGTTTGTTTATGCTGATTTCAATGGAATCTTCTGTCAGCTGATTACAATCACCTCTTTTTTTTTAACTGAAATAAATTATGGCAGGGACTGACAGTCTTGCTTGACACATCCAACACCTTTTTGATTTTGCAAATATGAAATATGAAAAATATTGTAGCTAAGGGCCAAGGAAGTGGAGGAGTGAAAAAAGGGGGGGGGCAAAAAAGGTGAGAGAAGCAAGACTGTTGAATTTCAAATGAAGCCCAGATGCAATAGACAAGGAAATCTCCCCCAATCACCCTCCATGAGGATGATAAACGCTAATAAAGGGTCATGCTTGTGTGATTCCTGACTGGTGAAGAGGGGGATTGGACTGATGGATACATCTGCACATAGCATTGATGCCATTAGGAATGTGTTTGGTGGGGATTTTTTTTTTGAAAATGGTGGATTTTTGAAAACCCGTCAATTACATAATGGTAGATTTGGTCATATTTGATACCCCCTAATACCAAACTAAAAAAAAAAAAAACCACTTTTTTCCAGGAAGGTTTTGGTGTTGAAAATCTTTGCCCCTGGGAGTAGCTCCTCCACAGCTATCAACAAATAGCAAGAGGGGGGCTTGATCCCTGCACCCATATCCTTATATCTGCTGTTCACAGTAGCTAGTGACTATGCCAGGGAAATCTGCATGACCCCCATGCAAAAAGTGCTATAATGTTCCCAGGCAAAGCAAGAGTTGAGTTTTTTTGAGTTACTTTCAAAAAAAAAAAAAATCAAATTTTACCAGACAAATTTTTCTTTAATTTCCAGGTCATTTTATGGCCTTCTAACACATCTGAGAACCAAGGTACTGAAACTTGCCAGATTTGAGTTGAAACTCATATCTGGCTAGGTTTCCAGTCAAAAATGAGCTCAAAACTCAGTTTTAACACAATTATTGAGTTATCAACTCAGATTGCACTTGGAAACCTTTCAAGAAAGAGGTGTTGGTGAATTAAAAAAACAATCTTCAAAAAAATAGCATTCCAACAAATGCTCTTTTTTGTTTTTAGGTTTGGGCTGCCAACCCAATGGTTTTTTTACCAACAGGGAAAAGTAAACCCATGGTGTTTATTTGGTCAAACTGATATATTTTTCTTAGCTGGGAAATGGGACATGCCAAAAGATTTATTAAGTTAATTAGTACCTACCAAATTCAGCCTAAGAGTACAATGTATACTTACAAAAGAGAAATCAGCTTGACCCATGCACCTGTGACCACCCCAAACCCTCATATAGTATATGCACACATAAAATAGGCTATCATCAGCTGCTATATCACAAATTGAATCTATAATATAATCATCCCTAGAATACTCCCCATCCTTTTTTCCCCACTTTTACCAAGTCACATCCCTTACCACCACCATAGCCAGCTCACCCAACTGTCACACCCATCAAATTACCCTGTCCCAGCTACACATTGTACTGGCACCCAAGTCACATAATAGAACATCACCCTTCCTTCCAACCCACCACAGCTGCACATTTGAATCCTCAAGCAAAACCATCACCAAAAACAGATGGAGTCTGACATCCATTCCTGCCCTGCTATTTACCCTACCCCATCAACAGTGCAACACCCATGAAAACCAGGCCCACCAAAGCCTTCTCCCCACTGCATGCCACCCCCATAAAGCTCACAATATGCAAATGCCAAATTGAAGGAAAGTTAGCCAAAACACATCAGACATTTGACACACAAAGCATTTGAAATTTTTGATAAGTTCAAATTAAAATGAATTTCTTTTGTCCTCTCATTAGACTTTTGATGCATTAATTATATCAGTAGTTTTTATAAGATTAATTGTTAATTTATAAAAAAAATTCTAAGATAATTAGATGCATACTTCCACTGCAAATTTTAGGGGATAAGTTGTTAATTCTAACATTATTTTTATAGTGAAAATATAATAATTATAATAAAAGAATAAAAGAATAAAAGAATAAAAGAAAAGAAATATAAAATACTAGCCCAAAATCTTGCAAAACATTTTAAGGCCAGAAGAAAGTAGGCAGAACCAAACAAAACTAGAAATAAGTAAGTGGAGTGGTTCTGATGAATACTGCTACTTGGGAAATGAAAATTAAGGTTTGATTTCCTTTCTATCCAGAATAATAAAACTTTACAGAATTTATATAAGAATTTCTGAGGAAAAGAGTTAGTTGGGGAATATCAGGTATGGCGATATTACCTCTATTGAAAAAGTGAAAAGGAAGGTTGTGTACTGTGGGACTCAAAACCACAACCTCAGAATTCATGATTTATTCTCTAACCATTGAGATAAGTAAGCATTGCTGATTTTTTGGTTTATGTTCAGTAAATTAGTATGTACAGCTTATGTGATGGTTTTGCCTCCAATGCTTTTATGAAATCTTACATGGATGTGTTAGAAATTTGTATCAAGCAGTGCCTAGATTTAATTTCAACAAACTCTGTATTTGGCTGAAATAATTGGTGATGAAACATGTTCCACTGTGGGAAAAACATGCTCAACTGCCTGAAGTTGACATGCTGAAAGTCCAAGGAAGCTTATGGTGTTACTCAAACCTTTCTCCAATATTGATTCAACCAAGCTTGGATGCACAGTCACTGTGCACACTGCACAGTGACTGTGCCAAAAAATCTACATATGCAAACATGCGGAGTTTGGATGGCAGCTTGGCTGGAGCATGCTGAATGTCAACTGCAGGCAGTTGGTTGCAAAGGCCTGGACTTCATCTTGCTTAATAAAATCACCTGTTCATTCATGGAAACATCATGAAAATTGGTATTTTGGGAATAAATGTGCACCTGGAATCCCTTGTGCTTGGTTGAGTACCTCTAGAATCTTCAGAGTGGTATGCCATTTTACCACCTAGATTAATCCAGGTAAAACTTTGCTGTCCAGAAAAAACTAACTTAGTATGTAAACATGTAATATATCCAAGGAAGATTTGAGAGAGTGGTTCATTGTAATCCTCAGCATTCAAATTTTGGGCCTAGAAAGCTTTCCACTAAGTATTTCAATGTGAATGTCAAGGAGTTTGAGGATTTGCTTTATGGACTCAATTGCCACTAGCCTTCATGTAGCTGAAAAAAATAGCAGAGGTGCTCCATTTTTAGTGAGAAGGTGGGTGCCAAGATTTAAGTAACACATTTGAAACTGAGAATGATCCTGGTCTTGTATAAGTGTCTGGAGGCTACAGTGTCCTTTATATACCAAACCCCATTGGTAGATCATGTTGGATTCATAAACCACAGCTAACACAAGCTTGGATTGAAATTATGACCCAAAATATATACTGCAGAATGTGATGTTGCAGAGAAATATCTTGGGGCTGACCTAGACAAAGTTGTACCTTGCCACTTTGACATCCAATGGGGCTTGATCTGTGAAGTTAGCCTGCAGTAAGTTGATGGCAGACATAGAGCCTACTGACAGCTTCTCTGCCAATTGATTTTCACCAAGCATGTTGGGAGGATTTAGAAGCAATACTTCACCAACCACTTGGTGGTGGCAGCCTTTGTTCAGTAATTCCATGTAAATCTCCACTATTCTGGACTTCCAAAAGCCATAGGAGGCCATCAGGAAGGTTTTTTGGCCACAGTGTGGGCTTTCCACACGCAATGGTTTGGTTTCTTGGTGGTATCTATCCCTTGAATGATTAGTCACAATCTTCTTGAGTGATTTGTCATCAGCAGCTTTGATTTTGGCAGGGACTTGGGTGACATTCATTGATGATCCTGCCAGATGTTGCTTGGAGGGAGGATCAGCAATCTGCTCCAAAACTTCCTCTCCTTCCTCTCAGCATTGGGAAATGTTTGAAAGATCTTCACCACATGGTTCAAAAATCTTGCAAATACAGATATGTGTCAGGGTCAGTACAGAGATAGATTTTCAGAAGTGACCTCCATAATTTCTCTTGGGATTGTGTGGACTCAACTTACTCCCACCTTTAATTGAGACCTATTTCAGTAATGGTAGGTCTAATGTAGATGAGAATCAGGAAAACATGTGCGCAAGAGTCTAGGCTAAATCTTGTTCTTTTTTTTTTTTTTTTTTTTTTCTTTTTGTAGTAACATTTTTTCAATTTTTTTTTGTGTCTCAAAATGTTTGAAAATCCTTTCTGCTCCTGCAAAACTTTTGGGCAATAATGGGTAAGCCTCTCCTACAGAGAGCATCCCACAGGGATGCCCCCTGGGGGAGGCTTTGTTGAGCTTGTCATGTGATATCCACAGCACCAATTTATTTTATTATTTTTGTTATGGTACTTTGAGAATTACCTAAGTACCAGAAGGAGTAGGAATTTGGGGTTAGGCACAGTGAGTGACCCCAGGTAAAATTACATGCAAAATCCATTTATGAAATAGTATTCTAGGATTTCTCAGTAACAAAGAAGACAATTAAGATTAAACTATTCTGCAGAATTTTGGATACTCTGGAGTATCTCTCAGGCTGAAAAGAAAAGTACTGGTGGGGCACACTCTACACTTTTATCTTTTCTGCCTCATTGCATCACCACAGCACCCAATGAACCAAGCTCAGCTATGATTGATGTTAGAAGGAAGGTGAACTGAGCCCAAAGTTAGGATGCTGACAATGAACAAGAGTGGAAGCTTGGAATGTGTTCTTTCAGGAATGAGCAAAGAAGATTGATAGGTAGCCATCAGAGAGAGCCCCTTGCAGTTGGAGGTCTGGCATGAGGTAGCCATTACCACTTGGCTGAAGTAAACAAGCTCCAACAGTTCATGGGAAAGCAGCATTAACATTATGAGTGATGAATAAATCTTTTCATAGACAAAAACACAGATGTGCTTCAATGAACCAGTGCTCATGTATCTTTCTAGCCCCACCATGCCATGCAGACTTCAAGATGTTGAGGGATGCAGTTGTTAGGTCGCAGCTTGCGTGGGTTGGGAGACCCCCTGAAGTAGAGCCACAGAAGCCCTGGCCTGACCCTTGGCCTTTTGAGGGCAGCTTGATGGTTTATGATGAATGATGTGTTCTGGGTGTAGTGCAAGCTGCCCTGTGATGTGTCTCTCCTTTCCTGATTGAATAGGGTGTGTTTCCATGGTGTTGTTGCTCGCCCATGGCTCGATGATCGACAGGGGGCCACTTCTGCACGGAACCAGGTGAGTTAGGGATTGTGTCAGATGACGACGAGGCTTCCGAAAACTGAGCAAGAACGAAGCAGGCAGCACGGAGTTCGACGGGAGACGATGGAGGAGGGCGACTACCAGACGGCGTCGCCTACCGGGCTGCCACATGTGCCGACGCTGCTTGCGGCGCTACTGGGCGAGTCGGAGCGGGCGGGCGAGACGGGATGGGCGATCCTGTGCGACTCGCAAGTGCGGCAGATCAGGACGCGTTCGGAGCGACGCAAGCTGGGCGCAGGCGACTGGGCGTGGGGGTGTGGGTACCGCAACCTGCAGATGCTCTTCTCCGCCATCCAAGCCCGGCCGGCCTACCACCTCATCCTCGCCCTCCATCCCCTGCTCCGCTCCCTTTCCACTCCCGATTCCCCTTATCTCCCCATCCCCAGCATCCTCCATTGGCAACGCATCATCCAGGACGCCTGGCTCTCCGGCTTCGACCCCCCCGGCGCCGCCCACTTCGACCGCCGCTTGGTCGGCAAAAAATCCTGGATCGGAACCACCGAAGTCTATGTCGCTCTCTCCAGACTCGGTCTCAGGTCCGTCTCTCTCTCTCTCGCCTCCTCTTTGCCTTCCTCTTTCTCAACTTCTTCTCCTCCAGATGCCAGATCGTCGACTTTCCCCATCCTACTGGCCCTAACGCCCAACATGTCAAATTGTTCCAATGGGTAGAAAGTAAGCTTCCACCCCTTGCACAAAAACCAAACCTTTTTCTTCATACATAAACTAATGAAGGAATGATTCCTAGACTACTTCAAATCGGGATTACCTCAAGGAACTGACAGCGTCCGTATCCCATTTCTTTTCTCTTGTAAAGAACAAAAACAGACAAGAAGAAGATAATGAGGGGAGACTGATACCAATGAGGAAGGATAGACGGAGGGAGGAGTTCGAGGGATAGAGAGGACGGAGCGGTTGCCGTTATACCTGCAGCACGAGGGGCACAGCCGGACGATCATAGGGATAGAAGGGCGGCGAGAGGGACAGCAGCTGCTGATCCTAGACCCGGCCAAGTAAGCGAGAAGGAGCACGGGCAGAAGCGGGAGGATGAGGGCTGAGTGGGGCTGCTGTGGTGTGCACAGGAAGGTGGCGGACCCGTTACGAAACGCGGCGGAGCGGATCGGCGCCTCGACGGCGTCCCCGGCGCTGCCCGTCTCCGGCGGCGGCTCCAGACGCTCGCTTCTTCTCTCGCGATCCAACCCTCCGCCCCTCGACCTCTCTCGCCACCGCAAACTGCTGGCACCCTACCGGCTGTCGCTGGCCGAACTAAGCAAGAAAAAGCAGTACCAAGTCCGTCTGCTTTCCCTGCTCCCTTTCCAGCCCCACATGACGCTGGAACCACCCCCTCCCTTGTTTTTCTTTTCTATCTTAGATTCTCTACGTCCTCGACCAGCCCCCCGACCCCAACCACGACCCTCAACACCAGGCCCCATTCCACTCCATCCAATCTCTCAGAATCCTTTGACCCTCCTTCTCCCTTTCTCTCGATCTGCGCCGCTCTTCCTGCTTACTCGCCTCTCTCTCTCTGGTCCTGACTTGACAGCGTACTGCAAGGCTGATATCACACACAGCAGCTTCGAGTTGTCGTCCTTCGCCGCACCCATCTGAACTCTTATTCCTCCCCAATAGAGCTACACCGATCCTCGTCCATGTACATACGAAGACCTTTGTTTTTTTGTTTTGTTT